>VURO01029093.1:3705-22425 GCA_015108175.1 Pelvicachromis taeniatus | reverse complement strand
CCTTTCGATGTGGAGGAGCAGCGGCTCTACTCTGAGCTCCTCCCGGATGGCCGAACTTCTCACCCTATCCCTAAGGGAGAGTCCAGCCACCCTTCGGAGGAAGCCCATTTCCGCCGCTTGAATCCGCGATCTCGTTCTTTCGGTCACTACCCACAGCTCGTGACCATAGGTGAGGGTAGGGATGTAGATCGACTGGTAAATTGAGAGCTTCGCTTTTACACTCAGCTCTCTCTTCACCACAACAGATCGATGCAGCATCCGCATTACTGCAGCCGCAGCACCGATCCGTCTGTCGATCTCCCGCTCCCTTCTCCCATCGCTCGTGAACAAGACCCCGAGATACTTAAACTCTTCCACTTGGGGCAAGGACTCGTCCCTGACCTGGAGTGGGCACTCCACCCTTTTCCGGCTGAGGACCATGGCCTCAGATTTGGAGGTGCTGATTCTCATTCCCACCGCTTCACACTTGGCTGCCATCACTTGTCATCAAGTTGTCAACAAAGTATTTTTGTAACAACAATTTCTTGTCTCCCCATTTTATTTTGCTTATCAAAGGTCATGTGATGCTGGCAACAGGCTAAACAGACATGTTTTTCCAGTTTAAAAGGGTTTTTGTGCAGGTTCAGAACTTGCTCCACCAACTTGTAATGGGGGTCAATCTAAAATGAAGTGTAATAGTAATGTATGACGAGTTCTACTTAGGGCTTGTCTTTAAATGCCTGGATATATTAGTTAGTTTTGACATTATTGTTGGGTGTTAGTTTTTTACTTTTGAAATTATGATTATGAGTCTACAACCAGCAACCTCAGCTAAAACAATCAAAAGAGCAAATAAACAAAAGATGTAAACACAGAGCACAGATTTGTGTGATGAAAGGATCTCACCGATTCCATGACATCAAAATAATAAAAGTGCATTTCTCCCAGTGTGCTCTGAGAGTGGCTTTCTTCGCTAGTTTACATCTAATCCCCTCACATGCCAGTCTACAGTTGTGTACAGTGTTGTTGCTGCTTTCTTGTTTTTCTTTGAATGTTAATTTGCTTGAAGGCGGCATCTGCCAGACACCCAGAAACTCTTTCTATCATTTTTAGTGTCAGTGGCATTTAGAGGAAAATGCAAATACAATTTGAACTTTTAAAAAAAAAGCTACTACAGCAACACTTTCTGCTTGAACACAATCAAATCCAGTAGTTTTAGTTTTCAGTGAAAACCCTTCAGCAATCCTGTAAAAGCAAGATCAGAAAAAAGACAACTCCTGCTATATAGGAACATGGCATGGTGATACGGTGTTTTGGTTGCATGGTAAGCACACATAAAATATTTTCTGCCTTTGTAACCAACAAATTCATAACAGTGCAACTCAGTCTTTAAGTTGAATCCCATATGAGTCATCCTAACCTTGGATACGCACACCATGTATTTAATGTAAGTCTAAAGAAATATTATTCCCTGTTTTTCTTCTTCCGGTCTCTCATTGCCTACTCAACCACACACACATACATGCTCTTATACATCCATGGTTCATGTACCATGTTATTAACAAAAATGAATACTTTTGAGATCTCAGTAGATAAAAAAAGGAAGCCAGAACCAACTAGTAGATCCAGGCATTTCAAAACGATCAGTACAAGTTGTTGTACATTACTGTGAAAAACTGCAATAATCTCTACAACACAGGTTTTAAAGCTGAATGTCTTTCTGCCAGGCCAAAAATTCAATTAAAAAAAAAAATCCCATTGAAACAACGACTTGTGTCACACATCAGAATACGGACAGCCAAGTGGCAGTTCGCCACCAAGTGTGAAGTGGTGGGAATGAGAATCAGCACCTCCAAATCTGAGGGCATGGTCCTCAGCCGGAAAATGGTGGAGTGCCCACTCCAGGTCAGGGACGAGTTCCTGCCCCAAGTGGAGGAGTTTAAGTATCTCGGGGTCTTGTTCACAAATGACGGGAGAAGTGAGCGGGAGATCGACAGACAGATTGGTGCTGCAGCTGCAGTGATGCGGACGCTTTACTGGTCTGTTGTGGTGAAGAGAGAGCTGAGTGTAAAAGTGAAGCTCTCAATTTACTGGTTAATCTACGTCAGTACCCTCACCTATGGTCACGAGCTGTGGGTAGTGACCGAAAGAATGAGATTGTGGATACAAGCAGCAGAAATGGGCTTCCTCCGAAGGGTGGCTGGAGATAGGGTGCGGAGTTTGGCCACCTGGGAGGGGCTCAGAGTAGAGCCGCTGCTCCTCCACATCGAAAGGAGCCAGTTGAGGTGGTTCAGGCATCTGATAACGATGCCTCCTGGGCGCCTTCTGGGTGAGGTGTTCAGGGCCTCCCACTGGGAGGAGGCCCCGGGGCAGACCCAGGACACGCTGGAGAGATTATATCTCTCAGCTGGCCTGGGATCACCTTGGTGTTCCCCCAGACAAGCTGGAGGAGGTGGCTGGGGAGAGGGAGGTCTGGGCTTCTCTGCTTGGCTGCTGCCCCCATTACTGTATAAGTACAGCGATTCCACTGGAATATTCTAGAGCCATGACTCAAAAATTGTTATTTTTATAGATAGTTCTATTGTATTAAGTGTTGTGGCAAATCCACTTAGCCAAGAAAATGGACCAAAGAATGAATTTTAATTAAATTCGGTTCAATTTTTCAATTATTCGATTTTGTCCGCTCGTTACCTTCAGTTAACCATAAAGATGTAAAATCTGCTTTATGGACAACACACTGTGCAAATCTGCAAACAATCCACACACAGGTTCTGTAATACATTTTTACATGTTATTCTAGCGAAATCTGCTAAAAAAAATACAAATCTGTGATCATTTTAAAAATAAATACTTTTGACAAATAAAATAGTTTTCATGGCACTAATATGGAGTTCCTTGTTTTAAATGTAATGATCTAAAGGTGCTAAATATAGAGTTTTCCATGTGATTGATCCATTTGAAAAAGAAATAACAGAAACACCAATTAATGTAATTCCTGGAAGTAATTTCAGTATGTGACCTTGGTCTTATTTCCTGAAGGGTTTGCCTGTGCAAATATGTTGAAAAGCATCCAAATTTCCATGGCAGTTGGCATGGCATGGCAAAGCAGCTCAGTAGTGATCTATCTGGAAATCAAATGTTTGCTAGTGTTACAGAGATAATACATGTTCACCAGGGTTTGCTCTGTGTAGCTGTGCACTATTAGTCATACAGATGTTGGCAACACTCATTTTTGAAAGCCATGTCTGCCATAATTCAGTTTTTATACCTCGGCTGTGAAGCGAACATAATATTTTTATTCTATCAGGAATGAAATTAGTTCCCAGTAATTCATCTGCATTAATCTTCCGACGAACTGCACACGCTGAGGCCCTGGCCCTAGTTATGTGAAGAGACGATTAGCCTGGAATTTGTATTCATAGCAGGGACAGTTTTGCACAGTTGTGTCCACTGAACAGGACAGAGTTGATCACCATTTACCTAAGCTGCTGTCAGTGACACACACACATTAACCACATTTTCTATGCATTTTAAATTTGTGACAACAAGCATCTTAATACAACCTGTTTTCCACTGATGCGTTGCTGCTTCAGAGATGGTTTTTTTTGGGTATCTCATGAAAACATTTCAACACATTTTAAGATCAAAACTTAATGTATCGAGAAATTAAGCAATTTACGTAGCAAGGAAAACATAGCGGACAGAAATTGAAGGCTAGCCTCCCAAAGTCACTGGCAGGTAGAACTTTGAGACATTTGTGTTGCTACGCTGCGGCACCAGCCCTGTTGTAATGTTATACTGAATGAGATGCTTGAACAGCGTTAAACTGTTTTACTTATTAACATCCTTGAAGCTTTACACTTCCAGTGTGTCTCAGTTGTGTTATCATCACACTGACGAGCTCCTGAAAAGGTTGGCTGACACACTCAGAAGAACCATGGCAGTCATGTCTTCAGTTGGCCCAGTTTAAATTGATTTTGAGGTCTCCTGATAGCCAAAAATGACACATTTCATACTGCTTGTTAATATTTTTACCTGTAGGAAGGTTACCACAGCACTTGACCTCAGGGTGTTTTTACTGAACACCTGTTTAGTATCAAGTTAAGGTGAAACCATTTTGGCCATCTTGCCAGAGAGTCAGAGCTTTGAGATCTGTGACTGCTACCTCTTAATCTCATGTGTTTCCACCACAGTGGCTCAAATTAAGACTTTATGCCAGTTTTCAATATCAGGTGTTAGTCACTTTTGCAGAGATTTCATCAGTTTGACCCACTCTGTTCTTTAATGTCTGTCATTTCCCCATACTGTTAATGTCTTTGTCTTTCTCCGCAGTATCGACAAGGTGTCCAAGGTGGCGTCCCCAGTGCTTGTAATCCACGGCACAGAGGACGAGGTCATTGACTTCTCCCACGGCCTGGCGATGTATGAGCGCTGTCCCCGTGCGGTTGAGCCCCTCTGGGTGGAGGGAGCTGGCCACAATGACATTGAGCTATATGCTCAGTACCTGGAGAGGCTCAAACATTTCATCTCTTTCGAGCTTTCCACTTCTTGAGGACCTTGGCATTTGGGCCCGCGTTCATTTCAACACACTCAAGTATTGTCCTCTTGATTTCCTCTGGAGGGACACAACAGGAGTAAAATGATGACGCCATCAAATATGGAGTTTAGACCAAACATGCATCCCCAAACCTGGCTGGTGCTCCTACAAGACACAGGAAGCTGCTTTGCTAATGAGCCCGGGCCTTCACCGTGTTTCTAACTGCTGCTCAGCCTTGATTCATTATCCACTCCAAGTCTCCAAGTTCTCTACGTAATCTGTCTCCCTCAGCTTCTTCACTGTGAACTGCTGTTGCTCACACTTTCATATCCTTCATTCTGTTGGGTCCACGATTCCCTGTTTTCTTTGGACTGAGTGTTTGCAGTGTTGACTTTTGTATTCTTTTATACAAGGTAAAGAAGTATCTGTTTTGCACTTGGATAAAGATTTTCCATTTTCTTTAACTTTACGTTACCATTCAGGGTTGATTACATGGTTGCACTGTAAACGTGCAGGTATTGTAGGTCATGTTTAGGTATGTTTTTATTTTTATTTTTTTTTGTGTTGGCCAGACTTCATCCCAGCTTGTTTAGGCTCTGTACTTGAAATCTCTGTAGTGTTGATGCACGCTGCTCTCTCATATAGGGAGATGATAGTGGAAAAACGTCAAACAAGTATTTTCCTCACCAGAAAATCATTGATCATCTCATCACAATGCAACGTTTAGCTGGGAAGCCTTTGGTCCTGGCATGCAAACTTTACCTTGAGACATGGCACAACTCACCATGGCAGTGGCACTCCCTGATCACTACAGCCTCAAAGGTGTGTGTGTGTGTGTGTGTGTGTGTGTGCATGGATATGACATAAGGATTGTGGGCAGCAAATTAAAGATGTGGCATAATTGTGCTCTTTGTTAGCTCATAGGAGGTTCAGGCAAACACGGCTAATGGTTTCAAATCTAACCATAGGCTAACCATAGCATTTAGCCTCAACCTTAAACGTTGATCGTCTTCCTGCTGTTTGTTGCAACACATTCAGTCACAAACATTTGCCAGTGTTTAACAGCTGTCTTAGTGTGTGTGTGTGCACTTATAAAACTCACATTTGTAAACTTTGTAAGATTACAGGGAAACACCTGTGATTACACAGTCTTAATTTGTGACAGTCTGTGTTTCTCAGGAAACTGAATGATCTTATGAGGCTTTTAAAAGAATCCAGAATATAAAACACTTGGGACACTAATGGTTTGATGTAGCAACAACTCATTGACTTGGAAAACGTTTGGTCAGGAACATCCCCAGTGCTCTTGCTGCTTAAAAGAAATTTCGTGTTGAGAATCAACGCTGGCGATTAAGAGTCCAAAGTGGCTAAGCTAGGAAAAAAGGTTTCCTCACCCACAGGCAGACACTCAGGATCAAGTTGTACTTTGATGTTCTAGCCGTCCAGCGGAGAAGACTCGGTGCAAACCAACCGGACAGTGCCAATTTGCTTGTCACACCACACAGAAAAAGCACACATGTATGTTGGCCCCAACAGTCCTACTCGCCAGATTTGGCCCGCAACATGAAAGTCAATTTGAACTGTCACAGCTGCCAAATGGTCAGAGTAAGACTATCAGGGAGCAATCCAAGTAGCAGGAGCTCTGGAGGTTTGCTGCACAAAGAAAAGAGACTGTCAGAAATACCAAGATTGCACCTGGTACATATCAGAAATTCTCATTGTCATCTCATACGCAGCACTCTCACACCATGTGTCCACCTTGGCCTTTAAGCAACACAAAAGGGAAACATCCCAAATAAGAACACCTACCTCTGTGGGAGAGAGCAGCGGGTATCAGAGTTGTGCTAAGTGTAGATTAGGCAGTAAGACAGCTGATCAACATGGAGACGAGTATTTACAAACTGCCAGGCAGCATAGAGCGGCTTTGCTTCCAGCCTGAAGATGCTGAAACTTAGATGTGTTTAGCTTGTTCAAAGTGTACTGTACATGTACTGGTTTGAGGGTTGGGCTCAATCATCTGTAACTCCTCACTAAGAACAAAGCCTTATATTTGTATTTCAGGCAGACATTCCTGTGAGCTGCGATAAATAGCAGACTAACTGCTGCTGTTTATCGCAGGAATCAATCACTGTGAAAGCCAGACAGTTTGGGGAATACTGAAATGAGAGCAAGGTACAAAAATCAACTTCAGCCTGACGAGTAATCCTCTGGCTCGTGCTCCTGCCTGTAGAATGATGGAAATCAGCCTACAAAGCAGGCGTCTGCTGAGCCCTTTGATCATGTTAACTTTCAAACACATGACAGAACCACAAACGTGAAAATGACCAACGCATGCAAAGGATGACTCCTGCTTTTGGATGCTGCATCCGTCGTATTTGAATAATTTATTTTTTGTTGCCTGCAAGTGGACAAAAAAAATTAAACTATGTGACACTTACGGTCAAATACAATAAAGACCTAACACTACCACTATGAAGTAAATACTGAATTTTTCAAGATTGTGTTTGAGGAATATTTGCATAGCAACTTGTAATGATGATTTGGTGCATTGCTGTAATTTGTCAGTTGGGTATTCGTGTTTTCGGATCATAGCTAATGTTGGACTGTTGTTTCTGAGTAAAACGTCCTCAATCATCTCCAGTATTTTTATTTCCTTTAGTTTCTCTTCTGAAAGGAAATGAAGATCCTGTTAGGACCCAGTTCTTCTTTTGATACTGACATTTTTACACATTTGTCCAATCTAAATGTTGAAAGATTTCCATTGTTTCTGAGAATGGTTTGTACAATAATCCTCTGTAATGGTATAATTCAGTACTCGGTACATATTAGGCCTTTCATAAGGCTGGCTAGTTTTTATTGATTCTAATATTGGAATAATATGCAAATGAAAGACAGCTAGTAGAATCGTATATTGATCGTGGTGTGTAAAACAATGAAATAAGCCTTAAATATGCTGTGAAATTGATACATCACACATGTGGTGGTTGCAAGAAGCAGCACAATGGATGTTTCATTGGTTGTAGTGGAATAAAGGACACATGAAATGTATTTCTGAGCGTTTCTTTGTCTCACCACCATGTCAGAGTGATGAAAGACCTCTATCGTAGTAATACAACCATATTTCTGAAGCTGTGTAAGATGTGACAGAAGTTGATCCCATGCAATGACTTCCACTCCAGAATCCACAGTGAACATCTCGGACATTCAGTGCTGGTTTTGTCTTTTGCACTGAAATGTGTTGGTAGTAAGTATCATTGATAAAATCTCCTAATAATTTGCATTTCTGTTGATAAACTGTATTCACACATGTTTTAGCTGTATCCCTGAGAGACCTTCTCCCAGTCATTGGGTAATTCTTTTTGTTGGCTTGGCTTTTTTTTTTTTTCTTTTTTCTTGGCATTGCACAACAGTCTTAAATTGCAGTATGTCGAATCAACTTCATGCTTTAAATTATCTATTAATTTTATATTCTACCTTTTTCAAGTCAGATTGTAGTCTGTGTCTGGATGTGGGGGTACATAAAACCTCCACATTCCAAATAAGTGGAAAAGTCTTGCACTGACTTTTGAGTTCCTCATCAGTTTCCTTCTGCACTGTCTTTCTATTTAAGTCACTCGTCATCTTTAACTTTTCTGGAGGCTTTTAGTATATTTGATTTGTGCAACTCTACTTGTACTTGATAATAGTTTTATTCTATTAGCCATTCTGAGTTTGTCTCATCTATTAGCACCTGGTTCACTTGTGCTACCATGTCGGGGCCTGGTCCTGTGCAAGTCTTCATGCTTGAGACCCTTTCTTGGATGTCTGCAAGAATTTAAACTTTTTTTTTTAGTAATCCGTTGCTTTCAGGCAGCTTTTGCAATCAGGATTATGATCTGAATGGACTGTTGTGCTAAACACATTTTTCTTTTCCAAAATCAGCTCCATACATTCTCTATAGGCTCCTCTTGTTCATCTGTTTATTTAGTCATTTCAGTTATTCCCCTGTATGTGCTATAGCAAGGCGATGTCTATAGCAGGACAGGCAGGAGGACAAAAAAAAGGAAGGGGGTAGAAAATATAACAAGGGAGAGGTCCAAGCCAAACCGGACCACCAAGGAAGGGTGTCAACGACCACACCAGAACATCCAGCTGCATTCCAAGGAGGGGCAGCAGCGTCCAACAGGGAGAGGAAACCCCTCCCTCCACGACGATGTCCCATAGGGGCCAAGGCTGTGTTAAACCTAAGAAAGAAAGAACTCAAGGTTGATGAACAATATTTAGACAAGCCTGTGAAATACTGGGAGAATAAAGTCTGGTCAGGTAATAATAATAATCATAATACATTTTATTTTAAGGCTCCTTTCAGAGCACACAAGGAAACTGTACACAGTTATACAATGAAAACAATAAAAATAATAAGAATTTAAAAAATAACTATAAAAACAAAAAATAAAAAACTAAAATACTTTCAAAGAGTAAGCAATTTTAAACAGGTGTGTTTTGCGTTTGGATTTAAAAAGAGAAAAGGAGTTTATATTTCTAATGTCTGCTGGTAAAGAAGTCCAGAGTCGGGGTGCAAAGCAACAGAACGCTCTGCTCCCCATAGTGACCAAGCAGGCAGGAGGGACGATGAGATGAATAGAGGAGGAAGAGCTGAGGGAACGAGAAGGAATAGCAATGTGGATGAGATCAGACAGATATGGAGGAGCGAGGTTGCGGATGGCCTCGAAATTAATGCGTAGATGTAGCGGGAGCCAGTGCAACTGCTGCAGGACAGGAGTGATATGATGTATAGAAGGGGTTTTAGTAATAATACGAGCAGCAGAATTTTGAAGTAATTGAAACTTATGAAGGGATTTGTGGTCAGACCAAACAAAAGGAAATTACAGTAGTCCAGGTTGGGTTTACTAAAAAGATAGAGCTGGGTATCATCTGCATAGCAGTGAAAATGTATATTGTATTTATGGAAAATATGTCCCAGGACAGAACCCTGGGGCACGCCAGTGGTAACCGGGGAGGGCTGGGATGTCAATGATTTAAGTTGAACAAATTGAGTGTGGCCTGAAAGATACGATTTAAACCAGTTTAAGGGAGTCTGAGTTATACCGATATAAGTTAATCTATTGAGAAGAACAGAATGAGATATTGTGTCAAAGGTCGAACTCAGATGAAGTAGAATTAAAATGGTAAGTAAACCGGCGCCAGCTGCCATGAGGAGGTCATTGGTACTATGTAGGGGGCGGAAACCAGACTGGAAATGTTCATACAGGTTATTTTGAGTTAGGTACAAGTAGATTTGTGAGGCTACTATTTGTTCAAGAAATTTTGAAAGATAAGGTAAGTTAGAAATAGGGCGGTAATTATTAAAGTTGGTTGGATCAAGACCTGATTTTTTCAAAATTGGGGTGATAGCAGCAGTTTTAAAAGACATTGGAAAAATTGCAGAGGAAAGTGAAGAGCGAATAATAGCAGAAATAATGGTAAGCAGAGAGGGGAGGCAGGCTTTAACCCGAACAGTAGGAAGGGGATCTAATTGACAGGTAGAAGATTTAGTCTTGGAGATAAGATCTGAAATGTGTTAGTCAGTGCGAAGCTGAAAAAGAGAAAATGTATGTGAAAACGGGTTTAATATCAGAGGGGGTACTGAAAGAGGTGTGTGAGCCCAAATGCTGGTGAATCTTTCGTATTTTCTTATTTAAAAATGACATTAAGGAATTACAGAATTGAACAGAAAACAGGTGAGAGGGTAGGGAATCTGGAGGCTTAATAATAGTGTTAAACAGTGTAAACAAAGTCAGGACCAAACCTGAACTCCAAACCATAATACCAACCACGTTTGGAGGTTAAAAGGCAACCCAAGAAAACACTACACTAACAGTGAAGTTTGGAGTTGGGAACATCAAGGTGTGGAGCTGTTCTTGTTACATTCTTTAAAAAATCTGCTGCCATCTACCAAAATAATGAAGAAGAAACGAGGGTGGACATTTCAGGAAGGCAATGATCCCAAACACAAGCCAAGAAAACAACAGATTTCAGAGAAATTAAATAAGAACTAGAATCATAGAAGTTTAGTTCATAGAAAGGGCCCACAAAACTTCCAGAATTTGAAGACTGGTCTTGAAGCTTGTGGGGACGATGCTGTGGCTGAGGGAATGGTTGAAGATGGAGGTGAGAACATCAGCCAGCTCGTTAGCACATGCTTTAAGGGCCCTTTCAGGTATGTTGTCTGGTATTGCTGCCTTGCGGGGGTCTCTTAAAGAATCTAGTAGATCTTTTTAAGCAAAAAAAACAAACAAACCCAAAAACCTAGCAGATCCTGTGAGGGTGAGAGTAATTGGGCTGCCTCTAAAGCAGGGGTGTCCAACTCCATGCCTCAAGGGCTCGTGTCCTGCAGCTTTTAGATGTGTCCTTGATCCAACAAAGCTGATTTAAATGACTAAATGACCTCCTCAACATGTCTTGAAGTTCTCCAGAGGCCTGGTAATGAACTAATCATGTGATTCAGGCGTGTTGACCCAGTGTGAGATCTAAAACCTGAAGAACCTTTGAGGCCTGGAGTTCCCCACCCCTGACCTATAACAAGTCCTTTTATGGATCTTATATGTCAGGATGCCACCCTCATCCCCACCTCCCAAATTATAACACTTCATGTTAACTTCACTTCAGTTAAGTTCTGCTCTCATCAAAATGTCTATGATGTGGCTCATGCAGGGTGAGAACTCTGTGACTAGCTGCACACAGAGCCAACGTTTCAGCACCACACTCGCAGCTGTGAGGTATGTGAGGTATTTGTGTAGATATGTGTGGATGAGTGGGTGTATGGGCTGTGTGTGTGTGCGTGCGCGTGTGTGTGTGTGTGTGTGTGCGCGTGCGTGCACCTACCCCAGCAGATGAAGGAGCTTTAAGACGCTTTAAAACAGCAAGTGCTCACCAAAGTGTTTAACATTTAAAACAGAATAAAATTAAAATAAATAAAGTAAAACAACAACAATAATAAGCGGATCGTCTGCTGATTGGAATGTTGGGAACATTCATACTCACATTCATGCATGTGAATGTTAGAACCGCTCAGCGTAGAAGAAAGTTCCTGTATGAATGGATGAATACGGCACGTTGTAGAAAGTGCTTTGAGAGCTCTGGGAGAGTCAAAGTGTTATACACTATTCAAAGGTTTGAACACACCTCGTTCAGTGTTTTTATCTTTACTACTTTCTACATTGTAGATACTGAAGACATCAAATATATGATGCAACATATATAGAATTATGTACTGATAAATAACCACTGCAAACCTTTGGCCTTCTTTTCAGTGTCTGTGGTTTCAGAGTTAGTTTACATCAAGTGTAGCAGAGATGAATCTGAACTTAAGCTAATTAGATTCATTAATCAAGTTCCACCTCAATATTAACTTTACAGTATCTAATATAAAAACAGCATAAACTGTGTACTGTCAGTGTAGAGGATGGAAGTCGGCCAGGACAACTCGTGAAACATTTGCTTACACCTTGTTAATTTCAGTTGTGTACATCTACAAAGAGCAGCAGGTCAGCTGATCACAGTCTTTTGGAGCTCTCAATAGAAATGATTCATCTCCCCGTGTTGAGTCACTGAGCTGATTTTAAGGTCTCCCACTTTAACCCCTGACTGTACTCATTTTCCTGTACTTCTGCCACCTCTGCTGCTTGCTTATGCTCTACACATTTGTATCATTTGGAGACACATTTGAGAAGGCGCCAGTTACACCTTCAGATCTGGCTACAGGGAACTATATAGGTCTGCCAGAGCTCACCTGAAGAGGGGGGATTAGGAATGAAAAGTTGGACCGCAAAAAGGAAATAGAAAATAACCTCTCCCACTCGGCAGGTGTGGCAGGGGATCAAGCATATCACCAACTTAAAGGGGCAAACCAACGCAGTTGTGGACCCGACCATTGCACTAGCAGAGGAACTAAACACCTTGTCACGCTTTGAGGCGTGATATTGAGCAGGGTTAACCACAGGAAAGCAACTCAACCTGGCGATGTTCCTGGAAACTTGTTCACGACCTGTGCTCTCCAGCTGTCGAAGGTTTTACCAGACATTTGAACCACTCCCTGACACAGGCTTTCATCCCAACCTGCCTCAAGTCATCCACTGACTCAGCTACAGCCTCATCAGAGGACCCATCACGCTACATCAGAATGCTCTTCGTTGACTACAGCTCGATCCTCAACATCCTGGTCAGGAAACCTGATCTGGGACTCTCCCCACTTGCTTACTCCTGGGTCCTCAACTTCCTTACTGCCCACAGGCTGTTAAATTTAGTCCCCCCCCTCTCCGCCATTCGAACACTGAGCACTGTGTCCCCACAAGGGTGTGTTGAGCCCACTGCTCTATAGCTACACCACAGTGATCCCACAGTGTGGGGCTGATTACGAGGGGAGATGAGCCTGCCTACAGCGACGAGGTGCTGAATCTGTCTGCTTGGTGTTCAGTAATCAATCTGGCTCTGAACAGCACAAAGACACAGGGGATGATTCTGAGTACACTCTCCTCCTCTACATAAGTGGTAACGTATGGAAAGAGTTCATGATTTCAGTCCTAGGCACCATGATCTCTGCCTACCTGTCCTGCACTGCAAACATCTCCACCATCATCACAATCAGAATCTTTATTGTCATTGCGCTTTAAGAACAACAAAAACTGTAAGCAAACCCGCTCAATGCAAGTGAAAAGAAACAAAAATAAGCTAGTCCGTGGACGTCCGATCAGTGCCTTACACATATCTTTTGATGACATCATTACTGTCCCAGTGACAGTGTGTATGACCCTACTGAATGAACGACAGTGTGTGTTTTTAGAGGAAGTTGATCTGTGGAACAACAAACCCCTCCAGGAGCGTGTGGGAGCTGAGTGGAGCACAGTGCGAGTACGCAGCAGCAGCCACTATCAGAGTTTGTCTCCCTCTACGCCGTCTGCTAATGCTGCTCTAAGATGCTCTCTGAGCCTTGCTCGAGGTTACATACTGTTTCAAACTGCTCGCTGCTTCCTCCGATCAGTAAAGGCATGCAGCGGTGAAAACAGACCACTCTAAAGAAGCTGCAATGGAAGTGCATGATTACGAGCCTATCATTTAGAACTGAGTCCTTCTGATTTTCCCATTAATCTTTTGACTTATCCTCAAACCACATTTATGACTGATGAATACAGAATATCACATCTTTTAGCTTTGTGTCCAGCTGTAACAAGAACTATTTTGACATTTGGCAGGAACATACAGAAAACATTAAGGTGCATGGTTCTATGGCCAGTATAATGATTATCTGAATGCACTTGGCCACATGTGCATAAACTGCCTTCATAGAGAGAATCAGAGAACTTTGCAGCAAGAGTCCTGACAGGGACAAGAAAGAGATCTTATTTCCCCCATTCTGGCTTCTCTGCATTGGCTCCATGTAAAATCCAGAGTCTAATTTAAAATCCTTCTCCTCACTTACTGGACAAGGTCCTGAATAATCAAGCCCCATCTTATCTTAATGACCTTATAGTACTGTCTTGATGCATGCTCAATCATCCAGGTAAGTAAATCCCAAAAAGTTGATTGTGTTCATCTGGACGTTTTCAGTGGGAGAAACATTTCTTCATCATCATCAGGTGACTTCTTCAGTCTCAGCTGACTGCAGGTTTCCAATCTTATAATCAGTACATTTGCATAATGACTGAAACTAGCACCACTGAATGAACAATGAGCTCTGAGGTCAGTTCCTGGATAATTTATATTCAAATTCTCAAGGCCACTGATCAACAACCATTGATCAATTACCATCAGTACCATTCACAGACAGTTGGGGAATGGCTGCAATCACAGCACTGTAAGATGGTGAGAGATGTTCTCTTAGGCCCATTCCCCAGCAGAAGCCCACGGTGCTGCTGCTGTGGGCCCCAGTCTGGATGGGCCTGGACCATCTGGCCTTGCTGGATTCCAGATAGCGGGGATGCCTACTGGGGTCAGTGCGGGAACTGGCCCCAGGGAGGAACTACTTGCCCCCCATTCCTTCCTTCCTCATCCCCAACTGCCTCCCTCTTCTCGCTCCACCATACCCACCCACACATGCAGGGCCTTGGGGTGCACGTGTGTCACCAGGGTGCAGGGGAGGCATTCCCCCTCTGTCCCCTTCTGGCCACCTGTGCCTCAATTTTATTCCACAGTATAGACATCAACATTACTCACATTCTCATAACACATACATTTAGGGCCTTGGGGGTGGGCACACTATACGGCGTCCAGAGGACGGTCTGTGTATTCAACCTCACCTGTGGCGCCGGTGCCCACCTCTCAATTTTAAATGCATGTAGACATTGAGGTTTCTAGAAGGGGCCATGCTGACACCTGCCTCTCTCTGGCAGGTAGCACCATGCTCTCCCGCGTTTTAAATGCACTTTAGAACAGCACACAGCAACACCACATATGAGTGGGCAGAGGAAGGTATGGGGTCTTCACACCCCCCCGTTCTCTGTTAGCCATCATGGTGGAGGGGCTGGAAGGAGGAGTTGGCCGTCCGGTTGTGGTGTGGGATGCTGGGCCTTCCTGCTGCTGCAGGATCGGGGACGGTCTGCTTGTCTCCACCCCAGGGCAAAGGGTAACATCGCCGCAGACTAGGTACCATCACCACCCCTCTTTGCTGTCTTTCAACGGAGGCGGTCGCATCTGTCTCCCCCTCCCTTATCTTTCCTGCTTAGCTTCTCATGTCTTTTGTCTAGTCTCTGTGTTACTCGTATTTCTCACCCTGAAGAATCTCACAGCTCTGTTCTCTAAAACCTAAAAGAGTAATTATGGATTTGATCAACTGATCCCTGAATGCAATTGACATCCTCTTCTCGACGAGTCCTGGTGGGACTTTCCCTGCCGGAACCACGATGGACGGGTGGAAGAATTGGATGATCCTGTGCCTGGCAGGACTGTCGATTGACTACATTTACCTTTTTGGAACCATGATAATAGGGCTCTTGCTGATCGGAGCTGGCTTGGCCTGGCTTATCGGAAATTGAAGATAGTGGCTGATGATTGAGACGATGGGGAGAGCCGTGAATACTCAGGCTGTGCTCATTGATCGCAACACGACACTTGGAGAAACTCATGAGCCTCGTGAGCACTCAGAGTACACTCATCGAGTGTAAGATGTGGAATTCAATATTTATAGCTCCAATAGCGTTAAAATACTACACAGGCCATGAACAAGATTTTTGTAATTTTCATTGTGAGTGGGCTAAAGCACTTAATTAAAAGTATTCTAACAGAAATGTAAATGCTGTAATTTCATTCTTTTTATAAATAAAAATTGAACTTGGGTGGAGAGATTATATTTCTCGGCTGGCCTGGGGACGCCTTGGAGATCCCCCGAACAAGCTGGACGGAGGTGGCTGGGGAGAGGGAGGTCTGGGCTAAGTGGAAGAAGATGGATGGATGGATGGATGGATGGATGGATGGATGGATGGATGGATGGATGGATGGATGGATGGATGGATGGATGGATGGAAATTGATGTATTGCATAATGTGGTGGAAGGTTGGGATCTGAGAACTCACCTGTTGATAACATAATTGTTTAGCCTGTGACAGCTGCGAGTATTTAAGGCTGCCAGTTGTCATTAGTTTGTGATTGTGCTGAGAGGAAGCTGGAGAGCTATATGGTTTAACTGTTTTTACATTCAACCATCTGAAGTCATTAGAAATGTGTAGGTCGCCATTCAGCTTGGCAACCAAGACAAAGGGGGATGAGGATTCGCTTTGAGACTTATGGATTATCCCTGACTCCTCTATTCCAGTCAGAGCAGCACTCCAGTGTTATTGTGGGTCCTAGTGGTCTGTAAATGAATGTCTTGTTCACATACAGCTTCATGTCATCTATGTGGATGAGGTGGCACTGTAGTCGGTATCTGTAACCAGTTGTGTTGATGATCTGGCTGAGGGGATTCAGGCCTATGCAGAGCAGCAGTGGGGACAGACCATCTGCTTTGTAATTCGCACACTTGATGACGTGTAGCCTCTAGCATTTTCACCACATCCCCATCAAAGTTTGGATCAAAGCTCTTAGAGTCCTGTTGATCTATAGTTCTAGGCATTCTAGGATCCATGTGTGAGGCAAATGTGGGGGTCAATCAGTGGTATCAATTCCTTCATCCTCCACCAACTGCCTGCATACTCTTGCCACACAAAGCTGGATGTTGTTGTTCACTAGGAGGAACCCAGGGCCCACTAATGGCAGTCAGGGTGCTGTTGCCTAATCCGTAGAGGTTTTGTTCCTCCATGGATATGCCTCCACAAACCATCACTGACCTACCACCAAACTGGTCATGCTGAACAATGTTACAGGCAACATAACTGTGGTGAGAAGGACCCAAAGCACACAGCGTTGAAGGTGCGTGGATGCTTTATATACAATACTGCTTGTGCAGCTTTCCAGCTGCCTTGTTCTCAGTGACACTCTCCTGTCACGCCCTGGCAGCCTATTAAAGTTGTGAGGCAAGACCAGGTAATGGAGAATAGCTGCGTGGGTCAACCTCCCCTGACACCACACACTGAACCCTCTGCTCCACCCCTCCCCTTCTCCTGAATTGCATCTGCTCAGTGTGAACCTGTTCTCATCTGTGAAAACCACAGGATGCCAGAGGTAGACCTAACAATTCTGGTATTCTGTGGCAAATGCCAGTTGGGCTCCATGGTGCTGAGCAGTGAGCACAGGGCCACTAGAGGATGTTAGGCCCTCAGACCACCCTTGTGAAGTCTGTTTCCAGCGGCCTGCTGGAGGTTGTTTTGTATGCTTATCTTGTTCCTCCTTGCACAATGGAGCAGATACTGGTCCAGGTAATAGGTTAAGGACTTTCTGTAGCCTTGTCCAGCTCTCCTAGAGAAATTACTTGTCTCTGGTGATCTCATCCATGCTCTGAAGACTGTGCTGGGAGACACAGCAAGCCTTCTGGGAATTGATGTACCATCCTGGAGCAGACGGACTACCCATGCAACCTGTGTCGGGTCCAGGTATCACCTCCTGCTGCCAGCTGTAACGCTGACCTTAGCAAATGCAAAAAACAAAAATAAAACTAGTGGAGAAAAAACTCCCCAGCAACAACAACATCAGAAAAAAATGTCAGCGGCCTCCACCAATAAACTTTCCACTCACAAGCCAATGCATGCATCAGGCGCAATCAGCATGCACTTTGAGGGAGTCAGGCATCAAACCACTGACCCTTTGATTAGTGAGCAACCTGCTCTGCACACAGCCCACCAGCTAACTTTGTGACCTTGCACCTCTGAGTATTTCCAAGAAAAGAGTTGAAGAAATTCTTCTGATGTTCTGTGTGTCATGTTCATGATAACAGGTCTGATGGAAAGATCAACAAGTCCAGGCCTGTTTGCAATAGCTTCCCTTAAATTGAAATGCAACAATAACACTTATTTTAAAGTGAAAAAAAAAAAAGATCTTATTATGAAAATGAATGGTGACATTAAACCAGTCAGCAACAAACATAAACCCACCTTTCAGTCTTGTGCCAGTTAATCCTTTTGGTCCTGCTGATGCAGGGTGGGGTCCCTGTGCCTCAGGCTTGTTCCAGTGCACCGTACAGATGCTCACATAGACTTGGATATGGAAAGTTTGGAGGTCAGGTCATCGCCTTGGGCTCTTTGTTGTTTTCCTCTGACTGACTGTTTTACCGATGTGGATGGGTCAATTCAGTGCTTATATTATATATCATAGTTATGACTCTTCTTTTGATACGATGTAGGACTATAGTTATAGCAGTCAACTCACTTATTTTGATATTTTTTATATATAAAGATATTTACACAGCTTATCTTGGGACGTCTTTTCTCAGTAGCTTGAGTGTTTTGGGGTTCTTTGAGATAGACCCAACTATGTAAGTCTGCTCTGTGGTGTCTGGAAGCACAGCTATGAACATTTTTACTGCGGTCTTAAAACCTGCACACGGTATATCCTGATGATGCTTGGCAGGACGGAGAAGACTTTCAAACAAAGTGACATCTTTCAACAAATAAATGAACGAGTTCATGGCCTGTGCGTTTTATTAAATATGTTGTCATTTATTTATAGACTTATTTTCTTTTCCTAATACTTTTTTTTTTTCCACATCAGTGTAAAACTCCTGGCAACACCCACGCACAGCGCTCCCAAACAGCCAAAAAATGTAAACATGGTTCCAAATCTCTCTCTCTCTCAGTCACCCA
>VURO01029088.1:0-13751 GCA_015108175.1 Pelvicachromis taeniatus | reverse complement strand
CCGCAAAGTGGGCCGCGCACCGCCGTCCGACCGACCCAGCCCTTAGAGCCAATCCTTATCCTGAAGTTATGGCTCTGACTTGCCGACTTCCCTTAGCTGCCTTGTTCTAACATGCCAGAGGCTGTTCACCTTGGAGACCTGCTGCAGATATGGGTACAGGGCCAGCCAGAGCCAGCTTGCTAATCTAGTCTCTTTTTCACACTAATTCGTACGGCACTACTTTGGTTGGCGGACGGACATGTGACCAACATATCAGTCTTTTCCATGTCTGATCACATGCCTTTCCGCCAGGCAAAATGGCGGAACAAACCAAAACAAATCCTCTTACGATGTCACAAAAATCATGAAAAAGCCTCAGAAAAGCTGCACCGGACAATAAGCCGCAGGGTTCAAAGCTCGTGCAGAAAGTAGCGGCTTATAGTCCGGAATTTACGGTATGTTGCACTTGTCTGAATGGACATTGTTTGTATTTTAAACTTGAAAGTTTGCTGTTCAGGCTCATCTCTTACTGACAGTCTTTATTATTATAATAAGAATGAAAAATAATTAGTTACAGGTTTGTTTGTTTTAAATGCTAAAATGGAGGTTTTTTGCAGCACGTGCTAAACGTGCAGAAAGTCCTTTCCTCTGAAGTAACATCAGCTAATAAAAGCATGAAACACATGACAGACAACATACCTGCGAACATGATGGTGCTGTCCCTGCATGCGGGCTCTGAGTGCAGCTCCACGCAGCTCTCCCGTCCTCAGAGACCATCCCACGAACGGCTACACATCCAGAAACATTTACCTCGTCTCTGCGCGCGCACAGCCGCGCTCAGCCGCGCACGCTCGCTCAGCCCCACCCTGCCTTTGAGTCCTCGCTGTGGAGAAAACGGAGGCTGAGAACGAGCAATTACTCTGCACAAGTTGTGGGACGGAGGCGGCAGATGAAACGCTCCTCTTCATCTCACTGCCGCGTGGAACGCGTAATGAGGTGGCTGCTGGGAGGCTCTCTGCCGCTCTCCCCTCGCCACCGGGCTTTGAAACCCTGGAGGACGACGGAACGTGTTCTCCTCCCACGGACACGGCGCCTCGGTGCGGCTCTGTTCCCATTCTCGATGTGCGACACGTAGAGCTGCTCGGGCGTGCCTCGTGTTTCTCAGCGGCGCCACGTTGAATTATTTGTGCGCGGAGACGGCCTCTGGCCAACGCAGCCCGTTACCTGTTAGACAAAAACGCTGCTGTTGGTGGAATCGATACCTGCAAAGACAGCAAAATGCAGCTGCTTCTCCGAGAGTGAAGTGTGTGTGTGTGTGTGTGAGGGTTTAAAATATTCATCTGGTTGGTTTGTTCAGGCGTTTCATCCAGTTTGCATCAGAAAAGTGGATTTGAAAATGAGCCGTGTGACACAAGGTCAGCGGAGGCACACGGAGACGCGGCACGTGAAACCAGATTAGGATGAAAGTCCTTTCACGCATTACAGAGGACGTGCGGCTGTTATTACATCGTCAAAATCATTTCTCAGGACGCACACGTCAGGGAGACCCGGCTTTTATTCCTGTGTGTTGCACTTAATGTCAAACGCCACATCAATAAGCACTGTTACGTTGTTCCTGAAGCCGTTCGTTTTATTTAGACTTCGTTCGGTGTGACTCAGCTCTACTGCAGGCCGCTGATCTGAAAACAGGTAGTTGTTATCGCTCCGTCAGGGACAAGCCGGACTGGTTCTCAAGCCAGAGACGGCCACTTACAGGAAACTGAGCCTGCATTTATTTTATTTATCAAATCACGAAACGTCCTGTAAACCTCTCAGAAAGGAAAAGGTCAGGGTCTCCGTATGTTCAATGATTCAAACGTGGCGCTGCTGCTTCAGCTGCCAGGATCAGGTATGAGGGATCAGCTCAGTCGCACATCAGGTTGAACCGAATGTCTGAAAACTGAAGACTTTTATTTTAAGGAAGCCATGACACGTTTAGAAAAACAAGTGTTTCTCCAGATTAGTGCCGACTCAGCGTGTCACATCAGGGTCAATAAGAATGTGCTGTACACATTACGGCAATACGACTCGATCAAAACAAGACAATTAAAAAAACAACCGAATCCAACATTCAGGTTTATCGGTGGCTGTAGTCTGGCCCGAGGTGTAAATGTGAGCGTGAATGGTCTGTGGCGCCGTGGGGAGGGGCTCCAGCCCAGCCTGACCCTGACATGGATAAGGAGAAGAAAACGAACGGATACTGGTGATATATGTAGCACCGATCACCTCAGGGTGCTTTCCATGATCTTAAACTCTGTGGTTTCATTAATGTTACATCACCTCTTGTTTTATGTCAGCTTTGAACTGAAGTTCCGTTCCTGCTGAATGCCAACTATAAACAGCTGAAGTGAAATCAGCGTGTGGATTTGTTTGGCCCTGATCGAGCTCATTCACTTTGGCTCTTTTGTCACATGAAGCTTCACATGCGCTTCAGAGGATTTAAAGTAAAGTTACGACTTGGCTGTGGACTTTCAAACTTTGCCCTCAGACATCTGAGGAGCTTCTTGGATCATCAGAAGACATTTTGAGGACATCTCCGGACATCTTTTGAGACATCTCGTGACAGTCTGGGCTGGAGCGGATGTGCCGGTATGAAGATAAAGGAGCGCGTCCTGAGGGATCAGGCTGCACTGTCTGGACTTCAGCTGGGGCTCATGGCAGCAGAACACAGGCTGAGCTTGGCATTAATATGGATGTCCACCAGGCGCCTTGTCCTCTGCCTTTCTGCCTTTCTTTGTGCCCTGCCACGGTTCGCTGTGTGCCAGTGAATAGCATTAACAGCATGGCAGCCACCTCCAGCCATGCCAAGGTCATTAATAAACATCCTCAGATGGCTCCATAATGACGCTCTACAGTCAGACGCGGCGGTTCGGAGAGTGTCGAGACGAGTTGTCACCCCACACAGCTCTGTTTGCCTCACGGTTTACAGTGCAGCGACTCGCTAACTTCACCGACAGTCGCTTTCAACAAACTAACTTTTCCTGCCGCGCTAGCCGCCGCCGCCGCCACTTTGTGACTTTTCCAGGAACATTTTCAGAACCACACAAAGTTTGTCTTTTTGATCCGGGGACAGGAAGACTGTGTTGGCTTCACACTTTAGGGAGCAAACACAATGATCACGACTGTAAAACACTGAGTGCACACTCAGTCAGCTGGTTGGAAAGCTAGCAACAGTGTGGCTGGATAAAGCTGCGCAGTTTAAGTCAACCACAGACGCTCCAAAGACTTTAATCTGCTACTGACTGTGAACTAGTACCTCAAAGATTCATAGTCTTAAAGACATATATATATTTTTATATCGCTAAACTACACTGCTCCTTATGAAACAAAGGCAGAGAATCATTCACGCCTATTTAGTCACCATCTGGCCTGACGTGCACGTCTTTGGACTCACGCAGGTGCACGGAGAACCAAACACCACACGAGGCCCGATCGGGCCGGAGGCCGCACACACCTGCTGACTCTGCTGCGCTCGTCAAAAGTTTGACATTTGTGATACAGAACGAGCACCTTAACTCTGCATCGTAGCTGCCACACAGAAAACGTGTCGACTGTGCGCCTGACTGTTTTCCAGTTGGGCTGTTGAGTGGCCCCCCCGGGGGCACGAGCGTCACAGCTGCCATCTTTGGCAATGATAAATTCTCCTCTTAGATTTCGACGCAGGCTTCTTTAAGTACCCCGTCTCTTTCTTACAATGCCTGTGGTTATAGTTACGTAACGCTGACATCTTGTTTGGGTGTTCCCCGATCGCTCTGGGCTGTGGGTAACAGGTTCTTCCTATAACAAACCCCCACAGGGCAGCGTGCACTCTACCCGAAGCCTTCTCCTGCCCAACGCACTCGTTACTTTGTAGCAGCCACGATTCCTTCCTGCTCGACTTTATGAAGTGTCGTGTGCGCGTCTTAATTAACAGAAGGCTCACTTTAAACGAACACATTAGTCCAGGTGAGATTAAAGTGATTTTTGACTGTTAATGGGGTTTGTGGCTTTGCAGCGTTCACGTTTACACTCACAGGTTTGAAGGATGGCAGGGCTGAAGGTCAGCCAGAACACATGAACGCACTCAAGTTC
Organism: Pelvicachromis taeniatus; assembly: GCA_015108175.1. NCBI lineage: Eukaryota > Metazoa > Chordata > Actinopteri > Cichliformes > Cichlidae > Pelvicachromis > Pelvicachromis taeniatus. The sequence goes on along the minus strand of VURO01029088.1, from coordinate 9,662 downwards.
ATTTTTAATTCGCTACATTTGTTTCAACGTACACATGAATTTATTATGATGCTACTGACATGACATCCACCTGCAGTTGGGCTGTACGAGGGATTGTCGTGGAAATAAACTGACAACAACCGCCGCTGAGGGTTTTTTTTCCCCTGACATCACGGACGCCGCTGTCCCGTCTGCATCTGCTCCTCCCACCAGCACCTCCACAGACCACTGACGAGATTTCGTTTATTTACCCCAAAGCATTTTTAGGGACAAACACAGAAAGAATCATGTACAGACAACAGCATCGCCAGTAAATAAAGTGACCTTATTTACATTACAGCAACAGAGTTATGAACATGTCGGGTGGAGCTTTGATCTGAATAAAATCAGTTACAGTATGTCAAAGTTCATCCTTCTTTCATGGATTTCTTTTCCCTCGCCGCCTTCATTTTCTAATGGGGAGTCCCTGGGTGCGCTCTCCTTGGAAACAATCAATCATCTTCCTGCATTCATCCTCCATTCAAAGTGCTATTGAACGGCAGCGGTGATAAGACGCCCGGCACACAGATTGATCTTCACCTCCGCTCTCTTCACTCTGTGTGTTTACCTCAGATAGGAGAATATTAACCACCTCGCCATCAGATGTCATAATATCCATGTCTGAAAGGAGAAAATCCATGCTATCGATCTGTGCGATGAGCGGCCGCTGCAGCTGTCAGTCAAGTTGATTGATGGACCTGTCGACCAGTGGCGGTAAAGGTTAGGGTGGGCGGGGCCAGGGGAAGCGAGACTCCCCGGCTCGCTGATCGATCGGCTGTCTGACAGCATCAGCGGCTCCCCTCGTCTTCCGTCATCAGTTTACAGTTGCTACTGATTTTTAAATATCAGCCGTCGATTAGCTGAAACAAATGGAAGCAAAGTTCAATACAGGAGGGACGTGAACGCAGGCGGCAGACCGAAGTAGCAGAAAACGCACATGGCAGTTACGCATGCCGCGCTCACACGATAACGGAAAGTAAACCGTGGTGCGAGATGTCATTGGCTGCTGCTCCGTTTAAAGATGGATGGACGCTCTGAAACAAACAAAGAACGTGCAGCACAAATAAGGATGGTGCTTCCTGCCAGCAGCTGACCACGGAGCAGGCGGGGCTGCTCTCAGCGCTGTGTTTTTGTCTGATCTGATGCTGTCGCTGGCTTCTGCTTCAGTTATGTTCTTTTACTCTTTTTGTGTTATGAGAACTTTTTTTACTCCAATGATTTTTCTTTTCATTCTTTCACACGGCACCCGTGCCAGCAGCTCTCTAAATGACAGATCACTTCAGTAAGCAGCAAGGCAGGTGTGTGTGAGTGTGTGTGTGTGTGCGTTCAGTGTGAACAGGAAGAATATCCACAACATCACACATCCTGTTTTCAGCACTCATGCAGGCACCTATTGAAGACAGATTATAAAGGATCATTTTAGTATTTTAAGAAGTAGAAATAGAGTTTTCTGACACAGAAATGATATTTTTGTTTAAAAAAAAAAAGAAGCCATCATCACATAGATGCAGACGGAGAATCCTGACCACGCACAAAAACAGCCAAGCAACGATGCGTTCGAGGACGACTGGATGTCCAGTCATTTCAGTGTTCACTGCTACTAATATGTCCAAAAACCGTAGTTAGTCCAAGACTTTCTGATGCATTTGGTTTTGCACAAACCCTCACAGACGTCTCGTCTGTGGGGGGAAACCACGCTCAGCACAGAGACACGCACCACCCGGCCACTCGGACACGCACCACCCGGCCACTCGGCCAGCAACCCCCCCCCCCTCAGCGCCGCTACCACTTTTCTGTCGTTGTTCTTAGCGATAATGCTGCGTGAACACTCGATTGGCGGTTTCAGTTAAAGTTGTTGGAGGTTGTATCAATTTGAATCGTTTTAAAATTATTACAAGGACGTATTAATCTGTTTGAATCTGGTTTTGCATGTTACTGTTCAAATTTTAGGAAACATAAAGATCCCAATAAAAAGGTTATTTTTGTGCTGATAATTAAATGAAGCCCGTAATGCTACGTTATATTTGACACGTGCGTTTTTGAGACCTCGTCCTCATCAGTGTTTTTTATTCATTTTTTTGTTTGGTTATGACAAACTCTGAACAATAAATTACACATAAATGTTGGATGCAACAAAAACGACACAAAAATAAAAACAATTTAATTTCTTTCTGTTTCAATTTTTGTTTTTTTTGTCAAATTTGTCCTGTTAAAAAAAAAAAGAATGATTTAAAATGATTTGATGGCTCCGGCGCGACGGGGTTACGGAGCAGCCTGATGTCATTCAGAGGCAACAGTAAATCTCACCGCGTCACATTTTGTTGCTGACGTCGAACTCTAGGCAGTGATCACATGACTGAATAAACAGCGTCTGTAGTTTCACACCAGTAAAGAAGATTTAAAAATCAATCAGCATGTATGAAATTATTTAAGCTGTAATGTTATGTTTCCCTGTGAGTGCTGCACACGTCCACGGGGACTAACCACAGTTGCTCCTCCTGCACTGTTTCAGCTGCTGGACACTAACTCGAATGTTGATGCGATCATCTCTCAGTGCTCTGCAGAAGCTGATGGCTCGACGTGGCTTCTCTCTCTCAATGTGAGGGCAGCAACTACAGAACAAACCCATCGTGATTCATCTACGCGCTATTTCCAGCTGCTGCTTGCACACTCACACCTTCAACACGTTCACTTTTCCTGTTTCCTGTTTGCCAGCTAACTAAATCACACACCGGGCTGCTAAACCACCTCTTAAACCGCAGCTTTACTTTCAGAGAAAACTTGTGCAACATGACAAATTCGACCACAACGAGCTGGAACAAAATCCTTTGTTTAATAAAGGAGCAGGCACCCTGAGAGCTGTTCCTCCTGTGCAGTGTAATAACAGCACTGTTAGCTAATAATAACTGATGGTTCACGGCTGACGAGCGACGCTAATGGAGAGGGGGCTAATTGTAGTCGCCCGGTCACGGCTGTGAGGAATGTCTCTGGCAGGAAAATGAACTTTATTCTTAAATTACAGGGCCCTCTGTGGCGGACGCGCCTGTCCTATTATGTGCTAATTAGCAGACACTTGGGACGCTTTAGCTAACGAGCCTGGGATAATTTTAACCCTCCGTGTGGCTACGAAGAAACATGCAGCACGATGCACAGCCACATACAGTCAGAATGTGAACATATGGCTCAGCTTCCGCAAAACACACACACACACACACACGTTCCTATACTTTCACAGGCTCCCAGCATGCACCAGCTTAGCTGCTGCTGTGCTAATTGGCTTGATGTGGTTCTGAAAATAGTATCTGTACAATCCCCTGTCTGCCTTCAGAAAAGATCATGCCCTTTCAATTCACAGTCCCAGCAGGCTGTCAATAGGAAATGGCTGTGAATAAAAGGGGGCGGTTTAAAGGTGCATTTCACCTCAGCTTCACATTCACCGTCCCTGTACTTAACTCAAAGTACTACATGTATGTCTTGTTCCAGCCTCTGTGATCAGCCTCGTAGTTAATGTTCTGAAATATTAATAAGTATTAAGAAGTACACGTGTGATCGCGAGTGGACAAGTGAGAATAACTGCTTTTTAAAAATGGAACTCGACGCTTACATTTTCGTTTTGTGTCTTTTTAATAAATGACACAAGGCAGCCTGTTGTCAGTGTTCACGTGTCCCATACATGTCGCCTCCTGATGTAGTGCAGGTCAAGTCACACAGAAGTACTACCAAGTATTGATAGATGATGTGTTTCCAGGTTAAAATAAAGTCTTTAGGGCTGTGGTCATCTATGTGATCTGTTAAGCCGCCATTTTTGAACCCAACAACGAGGGAAACGGCTGCACAGACTCAACGCCGCGCTGCCCGAGTCCACGGACCGAGCAGCAGGTGTAGCATCACCCGTCCAGCTTTGAAGCTTGCATACAGATGACGTCACAGACATTTGGCCGTGTGGCGTGCAGGCTGCAGGCGGCCAGTCTACCACAGGGCTAACGTACAAAGAGACTCACTGACGCTCTCACACACATGCGTGTTTGTTGTGTTTATTCTTACTGTACTGCATTAAGGAAATAATCACTGTTAGGAATAATCTGCTCGATTCCCCCAAAATCAGAAAATGAACTTAAACTGAGTGAACTGAAGTGCTCCATGGGAACCGTAGTTAGCGCCCCTCCTGCTGTTAAGTCCACATTTGTAATTTCATGTAGTTGGAGCTGATGTTGTGCTACAGCGTGCTGTGCTGCAGAGAACCACGAGAGCTTCGTGCTACCTCGTATCGCCCTCAATTCACAAAGGTTACAACTTGTGAACACTTTCTTCAGTCGAGCGCGATCCTCACTCGACACCCAGACATCACGAGTGGGGTTCAGCGTGAGACATCAGTGCCTGCTCACCACCACGAGGCGCTTCACCCATAGTCTGCTTTTTAATTGAAAGGAATTAGCTCGACTGTCAGTGTGACGCTGCTCAGAGATCAGAGGGTCACGCCGTTTGATCAAAGTGAAGACACACATGTCAGCCGCTACGCTGAACCACCAGCCCGCTGCTGGTGCTCTCTCCCTGACCTTTGACCCACCCTGATCCCTCTGGGTAAATCCACAGCGCAAACAGCGAGGAACTCAACATGCAACACAGGAAAACATTTCAGGGTCATGAAACAAATCAGTACTTTGACATGTTTTACCAAGAAGCTTGTAACGAACGTTGTAGGGCATTGCATGTTACCAATATCCAGCCAATCCAGCCCACAAGCAGGGATGGATTAGAAGGGCTGAGGACCTAATCTGTGTATAGAGCGTCACAGTCGTCACAGCCAAAGACAGCACGGTAACAAATCATGTAAATATCACAGGACGGTGGGCTCAGCAGTAACATTTCTCTCTGTTAATAGGAACCGGCATAAATCACAAAGTAAAAATCTGCATTACGATGTCGGCCTGGTGTGTGTGTGTGTGTGTGTGTGGGTGTGTGTGTGTTCAGCTTGCCGCTGCTCTCCCTCTCATCCCTTCCTGTTGGACTTCCAGTCCACCAAGCTGCTTTTCTGATCTGCAGCTAGCGGCTTGACAACCTTTTGCTCATCCGAGGAAAATTCCATTACAGGCTGTTAGGACATGAGTAATGGCAGCTCTTCGGTTAACCGGCTCGGATGGAAGCAGACTAATGCTCAGCCATCGCTTTGCCTTTCACAGACAGATATTTGGCTCGTGTTTGCCTTCTTCTTTGCCTCGTGCCTCGAGGAAAAGAGAGGAGCGGCCACTGCATCAAATCCACCATCTTTAAGAGAAACAATCGTCTATTTAGACTGCCCGGCATGACTTTCTCACACCCTTCCTCACCCTCCACAGTTTGGGGAAGTCTTGTGGACTGTTAGGCTCTTTGTCAGGATTTTCTAACAAATATTCTCTGAAAATATTTTCTGTGAAGATATTTCTAAATACACAATAATCATAGAATTATTAAAGAAAAACAGTCTGTACAGTGTTTACACTTTTGAAAGTGAAGCGATGATTTCAGCCACCGTAGCCGCTAGGTAGGAAAGCTACGGTGGCTGCTACAGGACAAATAGCACCCGCAAAACTTTGTAAAAGGAGTCTGATACGAGTCGGTGAAGCTCATTTCTTTCCATTAGCAATCCTGAGGTGACTTGTTGAGGAACCCTGAAGCCTTCTGGTAAGTTCCTCTGTTTTTGTCGCTGTTAGCGTGTTAGCCTCTGTTAGCCAGCATTAGTGAAACGTTCTTTAAAGTGAATCTGAGATTGTTGGTGTCGCACTCTTACCAAAGACACTCTCTGTGAGAATGTAATCAAACTGTTTTTCAGAGGGAAGGTAGGGTTTTCGTAACACTCGAGCCTAATGTTGCTAGCATAATGTTAGCTTACAACAAGCGTTTTTGTTGTTTAGCGGGCTTGTTGTCAGCTGTGTGCAAATGGGAGGGTCACATGTGTAATTTGCTAACAATAACTATTTGTGACAATATCGGATATAAATAAGAATGTTTATGCATGTGTGTCAGAGCACACTTCTCTGGTGAAGGGCGCCACTTCTCAGAAGATAAACAGACGCAGGCATGACTTTAAATGTACCTCGACATCCTTCATATGTGGTCAGTCTTTAGACTTACATTAAAAGTCTTGAAAGCGATTAGCTAAAATAGCACGATGGCGGGGGACACGACGGCTCACTCAAACCGCCGCCCAATCTTATGTATTTTTAGTGGATTAAGGCTACGTCCACACGTAGCTGGGTATTTTTGAAAACAGAGCTTTTCTATGCGTTTGCACCTTCCGTCCACACGTAAACGGCTTTTTTTCACTGAAAACTGAGATTTTTAAAAACGCCGGCCAGGGTGGATATTTTCAAAAACTGTATTTTTGCATTTACATGTGAACGAAAACGGAGAAAACGCCACATCAAAGGTGTGCGCCTATTTTTGACGTCACACCGTGCGCCACCTTATTTTGTTTCGGTGCGATGAATTGCTACAATGGCGGACTTAGACAAAATAATATTACTGTTAATTTTACTATCTGCAGTGTTTACAGGCTTACACACACACACAGTTACTGTCCCTCCGTTTTTCATTTCCTGCTTCTATGCACCATCTCTGTTTACTATTTCCTGCCCAGGCTTCTAGACTTCTGATTGGCCAACATTTCTACATGGTTAGGTTTATATCGTCACCTGTTGCTTTGGCGTGTTCCTGACAGCGTTTTCCTTTGTTTTTGGCGTTTACGTGTGGACGGAGATCTTTTTAAAAAACGAAAACGGAAAATATTTTCAAAAATACCCGGGTACGTAATTTTAATTAACTTAGCCTAATTCTAAGTTCATGAGAATGCATCAATTTGAGGAAGCTGTAATTACACACTAATCAGTGTATATTTATGAGCGCATCCTGGTTTTAAAAAAAAGCACAGAATGACTGCCTTTAAGTAAATGCTGTATTTATGATGTCTCCATGTTTTAACAGTGTTTTACTGCTGTGGGTTGAGGTGGAGTTGTTTTGTGGAGGACTGATTTTTCTCAGGTTATTTAATTATATTTTCAAAGGACAGCAAAGAAACCCTGCAAAGCCACAATCATGACGTTGTCGTCGTGTCTGTCCCTCTGCCTTTGCTCTGTGGACGAGTCTGTTTGTGAGGTCCTGCCAGAGGCCGAGGCTCCGACTGGATCTGTGGCTGGCACACCTTTATCACCTGAACTCCTGCCTTCAGTATTTAAGGACCAGCTCTTTCACCTATTTAATATCAGATTGTTACAATATTTAAAGCATGTTCAGACTCTGTTCGTGCTTCTAATTGCTTTGGGATTTTTGTGCTTACCTGTGATTCTCCTTCTGATCTCCTTGGTGTGCCAGCCAGCCGTCTGCCAGCTCACCTCTGGGACTTGGTCTCTTTGAAACCTCCACTGATCCTGGTGCTCCTCACCGCTCACGCTCAGATGTAGCCTCTAAGAAAAACCTTTGCACAACCTTAAACTTGGTGAATGCTGAACGCCGTCCTGTGTCGGCCTTCTGCTCACACTAGAAATATGGTTTATTTCTTTTTGTCATTTTTTCAACAAAGAATTACAATTTAGATGAATTTTCTTTTAAACTTGTCCTTCACTTCATGTATTTAAGAAAAGGTTCTTAGTTGCAGCTTTCTCAAGTTATTCCATCCATTTCTGCAAAGTATAACTTGATTAGATCCTCAATTAATAGCAGGAACCCTAAACGGCCAGCAGCTGCGACTCTCGTACTGAAGCATCTGAGCTTCAGGCTGGAATTCACAGAAAATTCACTTGATTCTTAACAGCATGAATATTATTCAAAATTCACTGCTAGGTAGTACTTTGCTTTAACATAATATACTTTGCATATCATCTGTCAAATGGCTTTTTTACAATTCACCAGCAGAGCCGACTCCAGTCTGCACAGACTCACGTTTGCATGGAGCATAAACACTGAGTCGACATCACACCTGTGACGTCACACCGACATACAAACGCAGACGAGAGAGGCACGAAGGACCAGGATGCGTGGACCTTTTCCTGCCCCGAGGTCAGCCAAGACTGGAGAAAAGATACACGCCATTAAAGGAGGAAGGCGCTGTCGGTGTGTTGCACAAGCTGTGGTGTAACAGGAAGTTCACGGGTTGAAAAATCAATGTTTCCCACTCGTCTGTGTGTCCGTGTTTGTAGTTTGATTCCTCTGAAACAATTTGATTAAAGTGCCTGGTTCAGACTGAAAGCTCGACTACATTTGCTTATCATTCCCTTTGAAGTCCTTTTCCCACCCAGCAACGCTCTTTCCTGGAGTCACGGGTGTTTTCATCATCTTTTCATTATTTGAAAGGAGAAAGCACAAAAAACTGCCACTATCTCATTACTTTCACATTTACTCTAGTGGCTGTCAGAAAATACAGCCTAATCACAATCAAAAAGGGAAAAATGTTATTGTTTGATCGGATTTTGATCTGGCAGCGCCTCGTCGCTGTTTCAAACGCCGGCTGAAAGACTTGATTTCTTTTACTGCTGCTTTCAAAGGAGTCTTTCATCTTCAGGATTTTTTGACATAATTCACAAGTCAATCTGACTGGTTGCATGGTGCAATGTCGAGGAAGGTAAAGCACATTAGAAGCAGAAAAAAGTCGACATTTACCGCAAAAAATATCCATCAGGAGGGAGTCGTTTAATCCAGCATCGAGCCGTAAAAGCTTCTTTATCCTGAGAAAACAAGTGAAACGCCGCCAACGGAAAAGACACGCATTCAGACGGTTCAAACGCTGATTAATTAGCACGATTCAAGGATTTTTACAAAATTGGCATCAACACGAAAGTAGAAGAGTGAATCTGCTTCAAAAAAGATCTGAACAAACGAGAACAGCGAAGGCAACATAGTCCCCACCAATCAGATACAGAGAAGGCATTCACAGCAAGAAGACGTGCAAAATAAACCCAATCATGTAGATTTGATTTAGTCATTCATTCACTTTTCCTTTCTGATCCTTTGTCTGCCTCAGATAGTGAACATTTTATGAAACAACATTCTGCTCTAAATCTCAGCTCGTCAGTTGAAGAGCGGTGTTTCTAATGCAGCGACCACTGTGATGCAGAGGTGGGACCAAGTCACTGTTTTGCAAGTCTCAAGTAAGTCTCGAGTCTTTATCCTCAAGTCAGAGTCAAGTCCCAAGTCCGAAACTGTGACTTTCAAGTCCTTTCAAGTCTTTTATTTTAAATGTAAACAATAGACCATGTGTCTACATTAAACTCATGTCAGAAATTCAATTAGAGCTATTCATGAACTGCATTTGACTTTAAGTTGTTCCTACTAATCCTAAATAAATATAACACTTAAACACTCATAGTTTTCAGACAATAAAAAAATATATAAAACTTATTTATTAAAACGCTTTTCTCAAAACTCTCTAATAAGCAATGTTTGGCATCCCTGTTAAGAATAACTGGCATTTGCAAATAAACAACAGCTAATAATATAAGATGGAAGTATTTTATGTGATGTATTGACATAAATTACAGAAGAAAAAAAGGTCATGTATAGCAGGACGACTCAGTTACACACTAAGGTGGGCCACATTTTCTAACCAGCACATTTCCCTGGGCCACACATGCAAACGTTCAACACATCCATGCACTAAGTGCATATTAAACACA
>VURO01029084.1:0-10216 GCA_015108175.1 Pelvicachromis taeniatus | reverse complement strand
AGAGGCAAAAAAAAAAAAAAAAAGGAAAAAGCTAAGGTTACTTAAAACTTAAAAATAATGTATTATTCAGAATTATACAAAAAGGAACACAAAATGGGTTAACAAATTAAAGCTGTTCTGCAGCAACGCTGGTGCTACTAATTCCTACAATTAGTTCCAACTTTTCTGTATTACCTACAACCCCCTCTATCTGCATAAAAGCACTCAGAGGCATTCAGAAACAGGGGCAAAGTCTGACAGAAAGACCCAAAGCCACAATTGAATCAGAGGAGAAGTTTCTCAGCGTTAACAGCTTTCATGATGGACTGCCCACATGACAACAGCTTCAAGCACAGCTTAATAATGGTCGTAATAAGCAAGTCTAAGTTTCAACTTCGAAGAGAAGACTTTGAGCTGCAGGTTTGACGGAATTTATCCTATAGCAAGATAATGACCCAAAACACATGTCCAACATATGCCAGAGCTACCTCAGGAAAACAGAACAAGATGGTAAGCTTGAAAACATGGAGTGGCCAGCACAGTTCCCAGACTTAAACCCCATCAAGCTGGTTTGGGATGAACTGGACAGAAAAGGAAAAGCAAAGCAAGTGCATTTATGGAAACTTCTGCAAAAGATATGGGAAGAACTTTCTGAAGAATATTTGATTTCTGTTGTAGAAAGAATGCCACAGGCATGTTCAGCAGTTATAGCTGCCAAAGCTGGCTACTTTGATGAGTCAAAAGTTTAAAATACATTTTGGTCTGTAAATTCATGTTTCCACGATTTCTCAACTCCAATTGCTTATGCTTTCATTTCAGAGTGCAATGACACATTAAACTGCATAATTTTCAATAAAAAAATTTAAAAATTTGGAGTTCTAAAACTTTTGACTGATAGTGTATATTTAAAGTACAGTCCCAATGAAAAGTTTAAGACCACTTGAAAAATGGCAAAAAAGCATATTTTGCATGGTTGGAGCTTAACAAGGTTTCAAGTAGAGGTTCAATATGCATCAACAAGAAATAGGAGTGAGGTAAAACATTTGTTTGAGCATGCAAATGTTTTAAAAATAACAGGCTGTTTTACAGCTGATTAACATTTAGGACCACATGCCTTTAAAAGGCCAAATCTGTGCAAAAATTTGGATTCATTGTCATTTTCTCTCAGGTAGTCACAAGGTCATGACGTTCTTTTTTAACGTGGTTGGGTTGTTGAACTGCATAAGCAGGGTCTCTCGCAGCGCACCATTGCTGCTGAGGTGGGATGTAATAAGACTGTCATTTGGGATTTCTTAAATGATCATGAGGGTTGTAGAAAAAAAAGTCAAGCAGAAGACCCAAAAAATTTCACCAGCAGTGAGCTGGAGGATCCAATTGGCTATTTGTCAATCCTCAACCCAAATTAGGGATGTTACTGGTGGGGTATTTTTTCCTTCATTGTAACAATGGAGCTTCAGGAGGTCCAAGGGCGTCAAACAGATGCTGGCTATGTCCAGATGTTACAGAGAGCATCCCTCATGACTGAGGGCCCTCGTCTGAGTGGTAACAACTGGGTGTTTTAACTGGACAATGCTACAGTACACAATGCCCAAGGGCAAGGGACTGCTTCCAGGAGAATAACATCACTCTTGTGAACCATCATGCGTGTTCCCCTGATCTAAGTCCATTGAGAACCTTTGGAGATGGATAGCAGAGGAATTTTACAAAAACGGATAACAGTTCCAGACAGTAGATGTCCTTCCTGCAGCCATCTTCACCACTTGAGAAATGTTCCCACTTACCTCATGGAAACGGTTGCATCAAGCATGCCTCAACACATTTTTGAAGTGATCAACAATAACAGTGGAGGTACGTATTACTGGGTTCATGTTTGAAACTGACCTCTGTTTTGTGAGGGGTTTGTTTTTTTTTGGAGGTGTGGTAGTAAACTTTTGATCAGCTATCAACAGTCTCTTTCAGTTTAAGCGTTGTTTTCAATAAATTGCATGCTCAAAAACTTTTTTTTTATCTCAATCCCATTCCTTCTTGTTGTATGTTGAAGCTCTACTTGGAACCTAGTGAAGATCCAACCATGCTATTTTTGAAATGGTCCAAACATTTGACAGGGACAATATCTGTGAGAAATGTACCAATCCTCTAGACAGAGGTGTAAATTTAAAAAAAATAATAACGGTTATCTGTTATATCGTGTTCTGTAGATTGACTTCTATACCACATTGGTCATTGTAATGACCAGTGTGTCTCTCTTTCCACTTTCTCTCAACAGCATTATTGAAGTGACACTTTAAAGTAATGTAATTTGGTGTCTCATTAATGGATGCTTGTATTGTCACTTGTTATGAAAATGGACCAAACCTGGAATCAAGCTTCCTCTTTAATAATTTCCATAGATCAATTGTAGAGAATTTCACTCTGCACTTTTTTTTTTATGCTCTGTCTAAGTGGTTTCTATCTAAAATTGGAGAGCAACATGGTGTTAGTATCTTGCCCAAGGATTTTTGGCGTGTAACCTAGAGTACACAGGGACTGAATCACCAACCTTTTGGTGAGTAGGTGAACTGCTCTACCACTGGAACTAAAACCACCCCCAGACATTGACTGCCTTGATATCACAGGTTCTGTACAGGATGATGGTTAATAAAACTACTCCTAAGAACATCATTTTTAAATGCACAAATTATTCTTGTACCTCTGAACCATGGTGAAGGTCTGTGGTAGACTAGCATTAAAGCTAGTCTACCACAGACCTTCCTTGGATATGGAAAACATCCATATCCAAGGAAGATTATCGATCTTTTGCACTTGCATAAAAGATTCATCTTTGGGATATGTTTGACAGATTAAAGATCAAATAGTTATTTTTAACAGTTTAAATACAGGGAGACAATCATTCTTGGCACTACAACAGAACCCTGAAATGATTATGCTGGCGGTACTGTAACTCAGACAGCATTGGAAGTTTCCACAAAAAGCTCATCCTAATGGGAGACTTCAGCACCAATGTGGGCAATGACAGTGAGACCTGGAGGGGTGAGATTGGAAGTAGTCTCTAAACTGGATCTAAACCCAAGTGGTATTATGTCACTGGACTTCTGTGCAAACCACAGTTTGTCCATAACAAACACCATGTTCAAACATAAAGGTGTCCTTAAGTGTATGTGGCACCAGCACACCCTAGGCCACAGGTCAATGATTGAGTTTGTTTGTATCATCTGTGGCTGTATGACACTCGGGTGAACAAAGGGCCTGAGCTGTGAACTGATCACCACCTGGTGGTGAATTAGTTCTGGTGATGGGATAGGATAGGATGCTAGACAGACCTGCCGTTCCAAACGTATAGTGAGGCTGGGAACGCTTGGCAGAGTCCCCGGTCCGTAAGGTCTTCAACTCCCACCTTTGGCAGAGCTTTGACAGCATTTTAAAATAGACTGAGGACATTGAGTTGGAATGGACCATCCAACTACATCCATTGCTGAAGCTGCAGAAATGAGCTGCGGCCACAATGTGGTTGGTACTTGTTGTGGTGTAACCCCTGAAGGGAGCCATCAGGCTAAACATGGAGTCCTATTGGGATTGATGAGCTTGTTGGACTTCAGTGGCAGCCAATAGGTACCATGAGGCCAAGTGGAATGCGGCTTGGCCAGTGGCTGAAGCAAAAACTTGGATGTGGAAGGAGTCCAGAGAGACTATGGAAAAAGACTTTTGGTCTGCCTCGAAGAGTTGCTGCCAAACCATCAAGGGGAAGGGGAAAGCAGTACTTTACCCACACTGTTTATAGTCCAGGTGGAGTGCATACAAGTGATGTCACAGTACATTTGGCCACATTACTATAATAACCCCATGCACATGTACATACACAATTGTAATGGAAATTGAGTTCAGTCAATCCAAGTATGTACTAATGGAAAAAGGGCTATATATCTCTAGGGTACCTCCCCTTGGAGGAATATGAACAACACACACACTCAGATTAATACATTAAATTTTATATATGTATATTTTATTATTTGTATAATTTGATATTTTAATGCCTTGCACTTTTTGTAATTTTGTGTAGAAACACATTGGTCCTGGAGGAACTGTAGTTCAAATGACAATAAAAAGCAACTTGAGTTGAACTAGCATGTGTTTTTAGCCCACATTACGATCTCCAGTACTTAAAACAACATGGGGAATCAAAAACTGTCCAAAATTCACCACCATGTACTTCCAAGATCTATATAAAGTAGCAAACAAACAGCATACAAGCAAGAAAACAATCAAAAGTTAATTTGTCAAAAACATTTTACATTTTAAACATTCTTATGAAAAGATCACAGAAATTATGTTTTTTAGTTTATCTCTAAGTGTAAAAAAAAACGGCCTTTCTCAAATACTTCCAAAGCTTTTACATTTTCAACTTAACCACTGGTGTGGCAACTAAAAAAAGAAGAAAAAAGAAAACACAACAAATCTAAAATTTCATACTTCTCAACATGAAAGCATATTGTTCATATTACATATCCTGTGATTATTAGTCACAGGTATCACTCATGGTATTCTTGATTTAGTATTAGCCCATTGGTTTTGAGACTTGATATTTTTCTTCTTAAAGTCAGGCTGCTCAGGCCTTCCCATTCCTGATGCTTAGCCATCATAAGAATCTTATTTAGGTGATGATATTCTTATTTAGCAATCTTAGTTGCCTGTTTATGCTTAGCAGCTTCCTTTGGGAACTGCTTGGTGTACAGGCGGTCTGTGTACTGCAGTTCTGGTAATATAAGTCTCTGACATTTTGTTTTGGTTTGTATATCTAAGTTTGGGTTTAGGTTATAGCCCTGAATGACAGCTGTTCCATACTGAAAAGGCTTCAGCCTAGCATCTTTTACAAGTGATGGGTCAACTGCACCCCTATCTTTCAGGCAAGTGTTTGCAAGCTTGACTTGTAGCTTTCTCAGCTGTGCTACTTCCCTCTCCATCTTCTGTCGTCCAACTAGACTATCCACTTTGTGCCAGAAGGTTGTGTTAAAGTGCAGGTAAATCCTCCAGTCTAAAGCATTCCACTTCTTGATTTTCTCTGCAGTGTTGGGTGAAAGTGAATGCCGAGTTTGTTCACTGCGACTATTGAGCCGAAAGGAAACCATATCTTTCAAGGACCAGCAGAGGGAGTACTTGAGCAAGACCATGGACTCATCAAAGTATTCAGAAATTAGTATAAGATTAAAGTCTTGTTTTATGGTTTCAATAGCCACAGTGGTTCTCTCCTCAAAGTCTCCAGCATCAACTGCAATATTATTCTTAAAGCCAAAGTCAAAAGCCAGAATATTGTGAGCATAGTGGTTGTTGGCCACTGATGAGTTATAGTTTCTCCAGCTGTTGTTTAAGAAGTCCTCCAGGCTAAACGTCTTACGAAAGGCTGGGATGCTCTTATAATAACTGAAGATGGATTCCATCATAGCCACAGGATGTCTCAAGATGGAAAAGTAAAAGGTATCCTGAGGCATCACTTTTGCCACCTGGGAAATACATAGTAAATTACACAGTCAGAGACCGGTTGTTCTGAAGACCAGTAGTGTTAACACTATACTATCCAGCTGCTATATATGCTTATTCTTGTCATCCATCCAAGTCATAAAAATCAGATAAAAAAAACAACTTCAGATGAATTTAAAAAATATGTCACGTTACACCATGTCATTAACATGGCAATATGTGTGAAAAACTAATACACCTTTACTGCTTTCTTGGGAATTTAGAGGGTAGGTTTCAGCCAGGTGCTGCTAATCAAAAGCACCAGTTAAGTGTTTATTAGCAAGTGTCAGAACCTCTATAAAAGGAGACATTTTGGTCTCAACCATTCAGGTGTGTTTTAACACAATGCCAAAAAGGAAAGAAATCAGCAGTGATATTCAAAGTGTTCCTGGACATCAATCTACGAAGGGTTATAAGGCAGTGTTGTGAGATAACTTTCACAGAAAGGCAAGAAGTGAAAGACTCCCACCCCTTAAAAATAATAGAAAATGAAATAAATAAGATAAATATTTTTTAGTCTTAGATAAACTGGACCAGATCAAAGTGTACCATTCTGCAATCCCTTCTGCCTGTAAAATTATTTTTAAAAATGTGTAAAATTGTGACTGGTGGAGGATTTTTATTAGAACCATTGCTTTTGCAAAAGTAGCAATAAGGTACTATGTAACACCTCTCTACACATGCAACTATAATAATGATAAAAGTATTTATTCTGAAAATGTTCCTCATCACTGCTATATGGATTGGTGTTACTGCTGCAAATGTTTAATGTATCAAATTCTATAAAATCACCGGTTTGTAGTGCCTGTCCTATAAGGACCACAACAACTTTTAATCATCCCAGAAACACAAGCGTAGAGCTTAATTTTAAAAAAGTAATTACAATTAAAAAAATCAAAACTGAATTCTATAACTTGAGCATGGTATAAGATGGCTAACTGCCAATATGTACAGTACAGGGATTAAATATTAATGCAAAGCAGAGGTGGTCCATCACTTTACAGTGAGAAAGATTATTCACAGTAGGAAACATTCAAGACAGCAGGCAATTTTCCCAGCACTGGACATCCTCAGAGAAAACTGCCAAAACACAACAAAAAAGAAAAAACAAGATCTACATCTCAGGCTCCTCAAGCTTCAGTTAGCAAGTTAAATGTTAAATTACATGAAAGCATGTTCTCTCTAAAAAGATCTTTCCTGGCTTAGCTTGCAGATGAAACATGCTCTTGACACTCTTCAGTTTGGTAACCAGCCTCTTGTGGGGATGGATTATCCTGTTATTTACCTGTTGCGGCATGCTCACTCTCACCTGAATGGTACTGTTGGCATTGTGAGAATTTTGTGTGTTTTGCGTTTTTTCCAGTGCCTTTAATTCAACCACTTCTGCTCAATAAAAAGCTGCTTACCACGTCTACTGTCATCCAGATTGCTGACTGTCTGTCAGAAAGGCCTCAGGGTGCTCCCCAGTTTATAGGGCTGGGGGCCACACTGTCTGATGTGGTAATTAGTAGTACTGGGACACCACAGGGGATGATCCTATCTCCATTCCTGTTTACCTGGTACACCTCAGATTTCCAGTACAACAGTGAAACATGCCACCTGCAGAAGTTCTTTATTGACACTGCAGTGTGGTTAGTTTTATTGAGGGTGGGCAGTAGAAGGATTACAGGGAGCTGGTGAAGAACTTTGTGGAGTGGTCTGGGAGAAATCACCTCTTCCTGAGTCCTGGTTGACTTCTGGGGCAAAAAACAAAACAAAACTAGAAAACTTTCTAAGGAAGCTCAGATCCTTTTATGGTGTAGCAAGATGTTGGAGATTTTCTCCCAGTCTTTTGTAGTGAGTGCCCTCTATTTTTCTGTTTTTTGCTGGGGTTCAGCATCAGTGCTAGAGATGCCAGCAGAATCAAAATCTAATGGTTAGTTTGCTGATCCTGCTGGCATCTAAGGCTAAGGCTAGACGTATCATTGGCTGTATAATATAAAGCTGGTGAACAAACAAGGTGAACAAACTTGTCAGACCTAAAATCCCAAACATATTTCTGTATTATACCTTCATGCAGTTGTTTGTCTTGCTGATAAGGGGAAATATGACTGTTGGGGGTTTCTCTGTTTTCTTTGCATTATTGTAAGATTTTTACCTTACAATATAAAGCACTTTGAGGCAACTGGTTTTGTGATTTGGTGCTACAGAACAAAAAATTAATTGAATTAAATTAAATAGAACTCAACTGAATGTTAAAATCACCCCAATGAATTAAAACTTTGTTTGGGTCTTTGGTTGATTAATAAGCGGAAGATTGCTTCCACAGACTGCTGGTGGGTGGGTTCTTTTACATTTTGAGTGAAGCCAATTGAGTCTAATAACATATTAACTGCTGTGTTGAGGCTGTCATTTTTGCATTTACAAAAATGTTAAAATCATGCACTATAATTATTTTATCTGAGCTGAGCACTAAATCAGAGAAAAAGTCTGTAAATCAAATAGAAACTCTGAATAAGGGCTGTGTGGATAACAACAAATAGAACTGTTTTTTTGAGTTTTCCAAGTAGTATTGACACTTGTGTTTAAAGTTGTAAACACAGTGCCAAAATTGAATATTCATGTCATGGCCCTAGGTCTTTGACCCAGGGTTTATGTTTTGTACTGGGCTGTTTTGGGGATAAACTTGAGCCACTAATTGCATGTTGAGTCAACTGCATGTTGAGTCAGTCAACTGACTGCATCTTTGTATATAAATTACAGTACTGTTATATCCTGCAATTATGACATTAAAGGAAGCTGCACCACTAAGTAAATCTGTTGAACAGGATATACAATTAAATACGTCTTATTTTCTTATATTCACCTGCTGTGAAGCCCGTTTCCTCCTCCCTGTTTAGGATTTCTGTGACTGCAATAAATTTTCCAGCACTTATTCCAGCTGACCATATGCTCAAGTAAAAATTAATCCTAAAGCCTGCAATACAGCAAAGGTAAGGACTAACGATCACCTTAACCACAATTTTATCAGTTAATATAGATCATGGTCTTAGGCTGAAACAGCGTTCTGCGTTCTTCGTGTAGAGACAACTCAACAAATTGTTTTTATTCCAGTAGTAGGATTTTCAGAGTTCAGCTGTGCGATTAACAAACTGTTGTTAAAAACTATAAATATATCAGCTGGTTATGGATGAAAAAACTGCATTTTCTACTCCCCTTTCATAAAGAAAGGGGTAAAGAAAGTATTGAAGCTGCTTTTTGTATTTGGAGAAATGCAACAGCTCTTATTAACCTTTCTAAGCAAAAGGGACTTTTGGAACACATCCCAGGTTTCCCAATTATCTATGAAGCCCACAGACCTCTAATTTTCTGGTTCTAAATTCAGATAAAGCTAAGGTTATTGTACTCAGTCCTTAAAATCTTAGAAATGTGGTGTTTCGTACTCTGGATAATTACTGTTGCCTCCATTAACCATGTTAGGAGTCTTGTGCATGCTCAATCATCCAGGTAAGGAAATCCCAAAAATGTTGATTATGTTCATCTGGACATTGCATTTTAGATGAACAGAATCCTTAATATTAAACAAATACAATTAACAATTAAATACATTTTAAACAAATAAGTAGGACTGTTTACTTCCATTTTTTTTATTACCTCTAAAATTAGAAATATCCTGTCTCAGAGTGATACTGAAAAACTAGTTTATGCATTTATTACTTCTTTGCTTACTTTTACTTCTATTCATTTGCTCCCTGTTAAATCCAGAATTTAATTTAAAATCCTTTTCATCACATAGAAGCTCTTGAGTAATCAGGCCCCCATCTTATCTTGAAGACGTCATTGTACCGTATCTCTCCAATAGAACACTTTATTCTTATACTGTAGGCTTAACTGTGGCTCCGAGGACATGTGGGATGCGAGGCAGAGGCTTTGTCTTTCAGGCCCCTCTTCGTTGGAACTAGCTCAGTATGGATTTGGGACCCTGACAGGCTCTCTACTTTTGGGCTTAAAACCTTTTTACTTTTTTCTTCTTCACTGACCTTTTTAGTAGGTAGGCATTTATACACTATTCTATGGCATAATATTGGGCCAACATTAGGAAAAAAAAATTGTATTTGAAGAAAAAAGTTAAAATGTAAATGTGACAAAGTGGGTGAGAACACCATTTGCCAAAGTTTAGATTTGCTATTATTTAACATTCTTATTTTGGTTTTAGCCATATGATTAGTCTGATCTTGCAAGCATTGCTATCCCGGGTTTGTTTATGTTTTGCACTGATCAGGTTACATTTAACATCTTGGTTTAAAATCAACACTGATAAGTTTGTTAAGTTAAATGTTTGATTTATTCAATTCCTTTGTCTAAATTGCTGCATTAAACTCACCTTGTGTTCCAGAAGCAAAAGGAGGAAGTGCTGCCTCACTTCCTGCATTTGTTGTGCCAGATTGGACTGAGTTAATAGGAAGGGTCCAAATAAATGCGAATAAAGTCGCATTTATCATTGTGTCAAGACATATGTATTTATGTGATATATCCCGGCTTTATTGTGGAAGTGTTTTCTTTGCGGGTAAGTAAGGGCACTAGTAATTTTGAGTGGGGTACCATGGGTCTTACCTGTGAAATGGAACAGCCCAGAAGGAAAGTTGGTGATTGCCTACTTAAGTGGAAGCTCTCTGGAGTTCAGGAGAGAAGATTGGAGTGGGTGTAGCTGAGTACACTTGTGGTTAATTTTTGTTAGTTTAAGTTC
>VURO01029083.1:0-10241 GCA_015108175.1 Pelvicachromis taeniatus | reverse complement strand
GCAGTGGCTATTAAGATACTGATAGTTCAACACTAATTTTTTAGGTTTACTTGCAACCTATGATTTCATGTAACAGATGATGATGTAGCTTGCTTATTCTTTGCAGATGAAAATACTAAAAAAAAAAAAAACCCAAAACAACACACATTAAACCGGATAAAAGACTACTCTTTTATCCGGTGTTTTGTGTACTATTATTAACTGATGAGCACAACCCAGTTTTAGGAAGCAATCACTGCAGCACTGTTGGATTTCGCAACTGCCACCTCTCTAACCAATGCCATAAGACTCGAGATGTGAGGTAATCTCTAACGATGCACTTACATCACGTTTAAAAATATATATTTTTCCGCCTTAGCTTAACCTCCTAGGACCCGGCGTCCACATATGTGGACATCACATTTTGGGTTGTCTAAACCAAAATACAAACTTTTGCGCTACAAAGGCCTGATATCCACTTACGAGGACATTATACTGCCACTGTTCGATCGAAATTTTAAATGAATGTCCTCATACGTGGATCTCATTTTTCTCAGAAACAAAAATCAGGGTTAAAAAAAATAAATTAAAAAAAAAAAAAAAATCAGGTAATTCTTTGTTTTTACAGTCATCAGGTCCCAATCAGCCCAAATAGCAAAGAGAAATGAAAAACGCATGCCATGAATGAGTTTGGGTCGTTGGAGTTTAAGTAACTGTTAAGCCTCTTCAAAACTCTTTAGCTCTTTAAATTTTTCCCCAACCTGGACTAACTCCTGTGCCTGATAATCTTTAATACAGCCCAAGATTTACTGCAGGATGCTAGATACAGTAAAAACTTTGCTGATATTCATTTAAACATCTTTATTATTTGTTTTATGTTAAAGAAATGTTTGCTGAAAACTGTCTTCAACGTCACCTCTATCCATCTGCTCTCATGCTGCACTGTGCTCACCAGGCTAAGAGGCTCTCTTAGGTTGACGTCTCATGCCCTTCCTTCTTCCCCTTTCATTCTTCCTCCCTGGCCAGCCCCCCCCCTCACTTACCTTTTTCTGTGCTAAATAGGTACTCCAGTTTTGGAGTATTTCCTCCCCTCCCTCCCTTAACTTTTGTTCCATTTTCTTTCCACCTTTCAGCCTTTATCTCCACATGCATGTAGCTACTTCAGGTAAGACAGGTAGACATAGCACTTTACTAGAATTACTCTCTCTTTCTCACCAGTCCATCCAAAGAGCTATTGTGTGCACTGAGAGGCTTTGAGTGGCCATAGAGTGCGTCTGTAGAGATCAGTTTCAAAACAACAAAGCAGAGGTCTTGGGCAGTGTCTCCCATCTTGTTCCTAGCAGGTAACGACAGACTCACTACATGACAGGCTGAGAAGAGAGTCTGTGAGTGAGGGTTTGTTATGTAGAGTGTATGTGTCTCTTTAGTTCTCCTCAACTAGCCTGTGTGATCACAAGTACAGAAATGAACAGAAGCTCCGTGTCATTCTTGCTACATAATGAGTGAGTGCAGTTTCAGGTGTGACAAACCAGGCTAAGCAGTGATTTATGAAACCGTCTTGGTTGGGCAAAAACGTGTCTCACCAGAAAAGAAAGGAGACACCAGAGAATAGTTATATAGCGCAATGATGCGTCTTATAACAAAGAGCAGCACCCGAGGGAAAAGGAAGAATAATGCACACATACAGTGACAAAGACAGACTTTTATCCTACTACAAAGACCTTTGGTCTGACCTGTCACAGATTATTAATGACTGTTAATGTACACCGCTTTGTTAGTTTGTGTTTGCGTGTGGCCCGCGCCCACTGATCATATGGAGACCAGAAATTAATCGTGGCTGACCAAACAAATTTCATAAAGGCCCCGCAGATTATTTTTCTGTGTCGTTTTAAATATTCGTTCTTTAAGAAGGCACTACATATGTCAGTTTGCATACATGTGCTGACTTGAGTAATGAACAGGGTGATTCATTATTTACTTTATTACATCAAACCTTGAGTTCAGAATATTATAACAATATTATTGTTACAAATTACACTGAAGACGACTGTGGGCTGCAGACAACATATTTTGAAAGGGATGGAAACTGCACCTTGAGTTTGGAATATTTGATGTTTAAGATTTAAGCCATATTGCAGTAGCAGTAAAACACCAATGAATTAAAGCTAACTGTGTCTGCACACAACTTCTTGCTCCTTACCAGTCCCTGAAAGACATCCTCTGTCTTTGCAGACAGAAGCTGGAGTCTTATGGGATACAGAGCGCCATAGCGGCTGCTCGCTCTCCTAGTAAATCACTGACCCAGAGCACAACTACTGTACACACATGCACACACATAACTCCCCGGAGAAGCGCAGATACAGCCTGTGAACCTCATCACTCAGTGAGGGCAAAGTAACGAGCGATGAGAAATGTCACAGGAGGCTACCCCCACCTCCTTTCCTGAGTGACCACCACACTGCTCTTTAAAGTGCATCCTTCCTTTCTACTTCCTTTCCTTCCCATGAGGGAACAACAATCTGAAGAGGCTGGCTAAGGTGCGCTGGGGAGTCCTTCACTTGGGCAACAGACCAAGCTTCAGCTACTTCAAAGAAAAAAGGAAAAGGAAGGACGGAAGAATCTTTTTTTGTTTTTTAAAAAAAACATACTATATGATACGTCTCATCTGTCACCCATCCCTCCACTCCTTTGCATTCTGTCTTTTTTCCGTTCTCTCCCTTTTCTGGCATCTCAAAAAACTCATCCAGAAACAGATCCCATTACATGCCATTATACACACTCAGACTCTCTCTCTTTCACATGCACACACACATTAATACAACTAAAAACAGAATGCGGGAGGTATTGTGGGCACAGATCAAAATTGGCAGGATGGTCGTTGTGTAGGCAGATTAGATTTAAAAAACAAAACAAAACACTAATGGCATTAGGCTGATGGCCTGAAAGCCACAGTCACACTGACAACCACTCAGGGGAATACACACCCGTCCCCAGTGGCAGAAAGAAGGAGCCACTGACACATCAGAGGTGGGGATCAGGTTTTCTGTTTTTGTGGCGATGGTTCTATATCGGAGCTAAAAGCTACATAACCTGGCATGTGTATTTTTGTACCATAAAGCCCAGAAAAGTATTCTCGAAACCCAGATTCACTTCACAGTAGGACAAGGTCACACTGAATGAGGCCCCACATCTGCCTTCCTGACCTCGAGGTCAAAGTTGTAGAACTCATTACTGTTGGCATAGTGTACCATTAGCCATGTACATCAGTACATATGCATGCATGAATGAGTGTGTTCGAGTGTGTTTCCAGTGTCCAGAGGTACAAATACATCCAGATGAGAACACGGGAATCATATTTCCTTCAAGAAGCCATCCACCTGAAGCAACACACACACACACACCTAATGCTAATCAGGATTAGGTTTCCTGTGCTCTGGAATGTGTGTGTATATGTGAATATGTCACTAGTGCTGGGGGAATTGTAGAAATTGGAAAGTTATCTGTTCACGCATGACGACTTTAGGTCATAGCTGTGGCAAAATACGATCCATTCGCATAGCGAGCATGAGCTTATTCCCGTAACTGAGCTTTTAATCAATGATATATTAGCAGGGTAGCATTATGACGGAGATGATTACTTTGGAATCCCCCTCCCCCCCTTTCTGGTGCAATTTTCACAACAGCAGAGATAATCGATTTGCTACAACTGAAACTTCCAGCTTTAATTCACAAGCTAAAGCAGCATATTAAATTATGTGTTCACTAATGGAGAAGGCTTGTTTGAGTGTATACTCATAATGCACACAAGTAAAAACGGAACAAGTAATTCATTCATACTTTGTCCCAAAAGCCAAAGATTTCCAACAACACGTTTGGCCACAATTAGTGCCCCTCTGATACATCAAGACTGAATCAGTATAGTCTGTTACAGAACACAAACCTCCAGAGCGCCTCAACTTGTAAAGGAATCTCACACAGTGCTACAGCAATATACTAGAGCATCTCATCTTCCTCTTTACAATGTTCCATAGGGTCTTATTCTGGTTCAGGTCAGGTTACTTGGCCAGCCAATTACAGACAATAATAACATTGTCAGCAAACCATTTCGTACTAGTTTTGGGACTGTGGCCAGGTGCTAAGTCCTGCTGGAAAAGGAAATTGACATCTCTACAAGATTTGTCAGAGCACAATCATAAAGTGCTCTAAAATCTCCTGGCAGTTGATTGTTGGCTTGAATTTAATAAAACAGAAAAGGAACAACTGTCAACATCAGCAGATGACATATCACAGACTACAGACACCCCACTCTGGACTTCAAACACCTTGAGCTCTGTACCTCTCCACTGTTCCTTTAGACTCCAGGACCTTGATTTTTCAAATGAGAAGCAAAATGTACTTTCATCTAAAAAGAGCACTTTGAACCACTGTGCAGTTTTTTCCCAGTTCTATTTCTCTTTAACCTGGTAAGACACTTCTGATACTGTGTCTGAGTGGTTTAATATTGGGAATGTGACAGTTCAATCTCCTTTCCTGAAGAGATCCACCTCAGTCGGCTCTTTGTGGAGCTCTCACCAGTTCTTGGATGGCCTTTTCTTGACAAGGTTATGGTACACTTTTTCCTACCATACATTTCCCTTGTAGTCAGCTTTGAAACGTGACTCTTAGAACAGCCAGTCTTTTCAACAATGACCTTCTGTGCCTTACTGTCCTTAGGAGGGTGTTGATAATCATCATCTGAACAGCTGTCGAGTAACCAGTCTTCTCTGAGTGATACAAAGCTTTCATTCTTATTATACAGCTTGAATGGCAATTTTCTCAAACTTAAAATATTAGACTTCAGATTTTCTTGATCTATCAGACAGCCTTTACATGCAATTAATGTAAACTATACTGTATATAGATTATAAGTCGATATAACCAAGTCAAACCAAATTACCAAAATATATACACACACACACATCTATTTTCATAACATTCTAATTATTTCAAATACACTAGTATGGGGGAGTACCTTTACATCTGGGATTATTAACATCCAAATAACTATTCATTCCCAACTGTTAACAAAACACACTGGGTAAATATTTAGACCAACATTCTTTGTGTTGTTTGGGACAAAGTTTTACCTCAGGATCTTGTTGTTAACTTCTATTCAGATTATTTTTGGCATCTTGGTTCAAAGTCAAAATCTCATACCAAGCCACTGCCAATAATCAGTAGTGTGCCATTTGCTTACTGACATTTCTTGAAATGCAATGGAAAAAGGAAAAAAAAAAAAAAATCATACATGCACTGGGGGCTACTTCTGACTATTGTTTGAGAGGCTTTATAGCTCTCGTGACAATGCTGTATAAAAAAAAAAACGTGTGCCAATAGAAAAATCTGCGATCCATACTGATGGATTTAACCTGACAGTGAAGGTGGTTAAACGTGTAGACTCTTGCTGGAGCACAAATTCAGCATTTTGCATGCTTGCAATACTTTAAAATAAACCACACATTGTTTAGTTGATCACAGATGGTTGATAAATTAAAACTGTGTGTTTGTGTTTGAGAAGTGAGAAGGAGCGAGAATGAAGACCATGTCTGTGCGCCAGTATTTGTTAAGTTCCTCTTTGGGAACTGAGTATTTTTCCCCCCACACTTGTTAGGTAAAAAGCCAAGAAAGAGCACCGGCCATATATGACTATCTCCTGTGCTCATTTTTCTCTCCCCTCCCTCGCTGCCTCTGGTTTTATCCCCCCACACTGATATCTGACCTGCACTATTTTAAAGCACCTTCCATATTCTGGTTTTTCTAACCTGCTGAGAAGACTGGCTTATGTTACACATTGTATGTCTCTGTGTGTGAATTATATGCTACCTCACCAATGGATGTGTGTATTGAACTTGCCTTGGTGAAAAATACAGAGAGGTGAGTTTCACTGCCAAGGATCCAAATAGGGAACTTTGGAGACTTGAGGAATGCCCCAACCTGCAACACACAGACACACACGCACAGAGAAAAGGAATGCATAACCTGAGAGTCTATTTCAGTAAATTTAATCATGAATCAGTAATCGCTTAAAATGTAACATGCAGCTTTTCCATTCAACATTAATATTTAAATAAGACTGGCATGTTATTTCTCTAAACCCTCGACAATAATATGCATAATGAAATGCACTGTAAAATGACAATGATAACTTAAACCTCCATGAATAGCATATAAATGAGCTGCTTTGTAAGGCAGTTCTTAAGAGCTCTTTAGTTACTTTGGCAACCATCTACTTGCCATTAACCTATTACAGCTGCTTACTTACTTTACCTGTTTACAGACTTCATATCTCAACGTCAGCTATTTTTGGCTTGCTTATTGATAAATGAGCATTCCTGTTTTTCAAGCCAGCTGAATTATTTTGTGGTACAAGCATTTTAAAAAAAAAATACATTTTCGTTGTGATCTGTGTTGAATAAATCAGCGTTTCAGTACACATGTTCCAAAAATAACTGTTCCTTCCAAACATATTCTTGCACAGGAGTACAAACTTTTGCCTATGTTTCACAGTTGGAAATGTTAGAATTACAACTAACAACAAGTGTTTGTGCCTTTATTTGTAGTCCTCCTTTCAGTTTACACAATGGGTGTCCATCTTTATTTGCATTCAAGCTTTCTTGAGCAAACACAAATCCTCTGCAAGCTCACAAACCACCACCACTGGACAATTTGTTTATACTTTTAAATTATGCTTTGTGAACCTACAGAAAAAGTTGGCAGGCTGTGTAAAACATAAATTAAAAAACAAAACAACGATTTGAATCCATTTCAACCCCATAGCTAATTGAAAACATCTTTAATGCTGAAACTGTAGAAAACCGTAGTGGTTTTTGAAAAACAGAATTGAGACTGCAGCTTTAAAAGACTGGAAAAGTTGGGCAATACCAGACAATCACTTTGTAGAGACTTTTATAACTGATTAGATCAACAGGAAACAGTCAGGATGATGGCTGGATATAAAAAGAGCACCCCAGAGATGCTGAATTTTTCAGAAATAAAGATGTGGAAGGGATCATAATTTGTTGAGAGGCCATATGGTCATAATGTTAAATAATTCAAGAGTGTTTCCAAAGATAAAATACCAAAGACTCAGGGCATTTCATCATCTACAGTTCGTACTACTGCCAAAAGATTCAGAGAATCTGGAAAAATATCTGTTTGTAAAGAACAAGCAAGAAAACTAACATTTTAGGGCAAAAAGATCGCTATTATTAAAAAGGGATATGGACTATCACCGGTAAATACAATTTGTGGCTGTATCCACAAGTTAAAACTCACCTATGCAACCAGAGAAAAACAAACATCCTGACAAATCCACTTCCAATTCTTTTTGGAAAACTTGGGACATCGTGTCCTTTGAGGAACAAATGAAATGGACTGTCTGGCTTGTTATAAGCATGAATTCAAAATTCGGCATCTATGATGGCATAATATGTTTGGATTGGTGCATAAAGTGAGGGCATCTCAACTTAATTCAAATTTATTTATAAAGCACATTTAAAAATAAACTCATGCTGACCAAAGTGCTGTACAAAAAAAAAAAAACAGAATGGCTAAAAATAAAAAAGGGAAAAGATAAGAATGTGCTAAACAGGAGACACAACGGGCGAATCACTCAAATGCCAATTAGTACAAATATGCTTAAAGTCTAATTTTAAAAGACTCAATGAAGGAACAGATTCGACTGTGAGGGGAATGCTGTTCCACAGTTTGGGGGCAAACACAGCAAATGCATGACCTCTCCCAAGTTTAAATCTAGCAGGACAGTCAGAAGCATCCGATCGATTGAGCAGAGGGACCTGTAAGCAGCGTACTGATGTAAGAGGTCGGACATGTAAGAATGAGTCAGACCATGAAGGGCCTTGTACATTGGGCAAATAATCATTATTTCTTAACAACATATGCAGGAAACAGTGCTACACTTGCTAACCAAATAAAAATGTGTTTTTCAAGAAAGACCTTGCTTGCTTCACTAAGACAATGCTAAACCACACTTTGCATGCATTACAAGAGCATGACTCTCTAGCACCCCTGCAGTCCAACCTGTTGCAAAGATATTTTTCAAAAGACAATACAATTTCTCAGCTTCAAAATTTGACGTTAACATAGTCAAATTACATGTAACTACTAATTATAACTACATGTAAACTTCACTTGATTTGAAAATGGTGTGTGTTTTGGGACATTTTGGAGAGCTTCCCAAGTTTTGTGAGAATGTATCTGTGTCTGTACCTTGCAGTAGCGTAGTGATTCCATTAGTGTGAGAAACCCAACACATGCCTGTTTATGAATTCCATGTAGTTCTGCAAGACAAAACCCCAACAAAATAAGAATTCATGATTCATGATGTCAAACTGGTATTAATTTGTAGTTTTGTGCAGTGCTGTGAGGTTTAAGAGTTATGACAGTCTGGTGACCAGAGTTTCAATCTTAGACCACTAATGACTTCTGCAACTCTCGTATGTGTAGATGTTTCTTTTGTGCGGATTTGGTGTCTCAAGCATCTCCGTGCAATGCTTAATTGAAGTCTTACTCATTCCAGAGCACTCCCTGTCTCCATCCCAGACATTAGAGACAGCATGACCAGTTATAAGAAGGTTCACCAGGCTTTGACTGCAAGAGAGGGGAAAAGACACATAAAGTGTCACATAAAATGTAAGATATCTACCGCTTCCAGCAATTGTCATGTGACTATATGAAGACATGGAAACAACATGTGAAGATTTGCTTCACTACCTTCCATGGCCATGTACAGGATCTATGAGAGGCTCCATTGTGTCCTGAATCTCATTCCTTATGTTTTCTATGCCCTGCACAAACAGAACCAGAGAAAAATAATGTATTTGATTTTTGGTTAAACTGATGAATGACAACGATTTAACACAAGAATCAAAATCTTAAACTGAGCAGTGGTTTCATTCAAATTTCTTAAAATACACTCACATCATAATTATTTCAGTATTGCATTTTTCTACCCATCTCTGTCTAGTGCTCATTTCTTTACCTTAGTGAGGATGACAGAGTAAAGGAAAAGCAAAACTCCACAGCACCCCCTCCAGGTGTGGTAGAGAGACAGCACCTCCTCTCTGAGATCGGCCACTGACATGACAGTCCGTTTGCTGCAGGAGGGAAACGTACACTAGAATGATGTATGAAACACTCAAAAGACGAATGTGCTGGGCTTCAGGAGGTGTCAATATGACAAATGCACCGTGTCTGTGATGCCCGGATGCCCTTTCACAACAGGGCAGGTATCAAATAAATGAGAAGGTGAAGAATAATCTGATCTTCTTTTTGGAGCCACTTCCCACTTTTGCTCAACCTTGAAAAGCCTGCTAGTAAAGCTATTCGTCTTGGTTTGCATGCACTTCCTCACAGTGAGTCAGCACTGCTTTTTGCTGACTACCGTCTCAACTGCCAGTGCGCTATTTGATGAAATTTCAATATTTCTCTGGCAAACACACCACTGCATTCATTTGGCTTGTGTTTGTGTTCAGACTGTGTGTGAGAAAGGTAGTTCTTTTTTTATTAGGCAATCAGTGAAAATGCAGAGTCAGCAAAATTGTGAGCAGTGAGTGAGTGAAAAAGCTAACACAGATGCGAAAGCCGATTCTTGCAGACTAGATGAATCTAGTTGAAATGTGTTGTTCTCTAGTCCAGTAATGCATATTGACAACTGTCCCACCATGACTTACGAGGTCTAAATCCCTCCAGAATACTAACGGTAACTAGAGAAATGTGCATTTCCGAGGGAAAATGCTGTGTGAATGCTTAAAAGCTGAATCTGAAATGCTTTTCCATGTTTGGGACATGCACGTATTTTTTGTAATGAAAGTCAATGGGCATTCGTCAAAGTTCCGAACATGGAACATTCGTTTCCATGGCGCATATCTGCATATGCACCGAACAAATATTCCATGTTCAGAACTTACCATGAGTTTAAAAGTTGGATGCTCGCCTCATGATCGCCTCATGATCTGAAGTTTGGGTGTTCGAATCCACTGAATCGCTTCTACTGCTTCACTGAGTGAATGGGTCAACAGGCTCATGGAGAGACACAGAGACAGCCTTTCTAAATCTGTTTCTCATATTGAGGATACCCCTCAAACACATGGCCATAACCTCCTAACCGTAGTGGCTAGAACTGTCATTCTTGGACCGTAAGAATTAGCAGGATTTGGTGAACAATCGTACAAGTTTTCAGGGGTCTGTAAACATCCATGTAG
>VURO01029080.1:31969-42189 GCA_015108175.1 Pelvicachromis taeniatus | reverse complement strand
ATAAGAACCACTTCCCGAATCCCCTTATAGTACCCAATAAACAATTTTTACACTCACCTTATTTTTTTTAAAAACAAAAAAAAAACAAAAAAAAAAAAAAAAAAAACACAGTTTGGATTTGTCAAAGCAACAATCTGAGAAATATTTGGTTTAAATTGAAGGAAAGCAGAAAATGTTCCAGTGTGAAAAGGAGTGAAGTGAAGAGTTCACTCATCAAAAAACACACCGTGCCCGCGCCCTGCCACGCACGCTACGGCAGCGTGTTTACTGTACCTCTGACATTTTACTGAGTTGACATTTAGTGTCGCTCGACGTACAGCCACACACAGATTTTCATTCTCGGCATGATTACATAACTCTGTGACTCAGCACTACAGCATGCATGAATTAGTAAGTTGCCTCATATTTACAGTGTCTCAGAAGAGCTGTGAGATATATTGAAGTTTAATGCACAGGAAGCACGCTACACACAACTGCTATAAGTAGCGGCAGCGATAACACCAAGATGTTTTCACTTATTTTTTGTTCCACGTCGTAAAATATGCCAAACGGGTCAGTGCAAATCTGTTAAATATAAAAACTTGGCCCAAATAAAAAAAGGAAAGCGCCCGACTGATTTTGATCAGGAATTCTCATTTCAAAGAATTACTATAAATCATTGAGTATCAGTCTTATGATAAAAAACCAACACTAATTGGCCAAACAGGAAAAATACTGACTCTTATGCATAGCAGAAACCTGTTTGTTTCTGCTAGTTTCAGGGCTTGATGCGTATTATTTGTTTATCTTTATATTAAAAGAGATAAAAGAAAAAAATTAATGGACTTCATCTGTCATTGCACCAAAGCCACAAAGCCAGAGAAGCAATGATCATAAAACATCCACTTATGTGTCAAAAACAGATACATCACCATATTGAAAGTGATTAGACTTTTTGAAGATGCATTAAAGAATAGACAGAAACTAAACTCCAAAGTCATTGAAATGACTCCGAGGCCCATCTGGATTTATTTAACACGGGCTGGCTCCCTTTGACTTTAGCCTTTGTTCGTACACAGCAGATAACTGGTAGGAATCCCTCAATACAAATGCATGCTCATGCATAAATCATAGATGGTGGTGCATTATTCATCCAGTCATCTCCATACAGAGTTACACTCTCCCTTTATTCACTCTCCCTAAAATTTTTTACCTTTAATTTCACCGACACCCCGACAAGAAACGTTCTGTTTTAATAATAGCAGGCTTCGTGCCCTTACCTCATTCATAATGCGTGAGTGTGTGTGTGTGTGTCAGCGGGACAGCAGAGGTGTTGACAAAGGTGATTGCGTGGGTGTTGTAAAAGAGTGTTTGTGTGTGTTTGTGTGGTACGCAGCTGGCAGAGGGGTGTGGCAGAGTTCAAAGAGGCGTCACTCTGTGTCATGAGGTCTCACCGGCTGATGGTGAGGGGCAGGATGGTAATCAGCGTGGTGTGGGGTTAGATGGGATGATGGACGGAGAATGAAATTCGAAGTTCATGCAGTAGGTGCTGCTGATGTAATGGTGCAGCTGGTGGATTTTAAAAAGTGCTGACACTATATGTGACGACTGACTGTGTCGTTTCGAAGGCATCGGGTTACATTTGCATCGCACTATACGAGGCAAAATGCACTCACTATGTAACTGATCAAAGGTACAGACAGAGTACAAAAGATGGATGTGGCCTCGGGGGTCTGAAAAGTGACCATAGTAGGGAAATGCCCCAAACCTGCGTTCATGGCCAGCAGATGGTGCCTATACAGTTCAATGAGAAAAGAATCATCTACAAAGCACCAAATCACAACAACAGTCGCCTCAAGACGCTTTATATTGTAAGGTTTATATGACACTTTATGAGCAAGCACTTTGCGACAGTGGGAAGGAAAAAATCCCTTTTAACAGGAAGAAACCCTCAGCAGAAGCAGGCTCAGGGAGGGGCAGCGATGTGTCGTGACGGGCTGGGGGTGAGGGGAGGAAGGCAGGAAAAAGGCTGTGGAAATCCAGAGTGGTGCATAAAAACAAAGAGTGAAAAAGGGTGAATGAATAAGAAACACTCAACAAGCCCCCGGCAACCTAGCAGGTCCTAAGCAGTGTAACCTGATCCAGCCTTAACTATAATCTTTATCAAAAAAAGACACATTTAAGCCTGATTTTAAAAGCAGAGCACTGTCTGTCTCCCACATTCAAATTCCATGAATGTTTGCACACTAAATAATAAATCACTGGACCCGTTTCTCATTTTCCTAAAGAAAATATATAAAGAAAATATAAAGAAATGAGGTGTGGCTGAAGACTTTAGCAGAGTACTGTACACTGATGTGGTAAATACATTAGAGGGCTACATAAGCAATGAGATGTCCACTAATAGCCAACCATTAGCTACGACGCAAAGGTAGAGAAGTGAATCTGTATCCTGTATATGTGGATAGGGCTTATATGTAGTGTGGTTCACTCAAGGCTACAGCAAACAGCTGCTTATCCAAAGACATCAACATCCACCTACCAGCCCTTTTACAGCTTTCTGCCATCATATACACTTTCTCAGCCACCTCTCCACCAGAAAACAGAATAAACAGGTTGAAACACTTAATCACAGTGAGAAAAGTTAATTAAAAAAAAGGGGGTGATAGATGTTTTTTTATATGCTAAAGCTGAGTCATTTATATAGCACCAAATCACAACAGCAGTCGCCTCAAGGTGCTTTATATTGTAAAGACCCTACAAAACTAATAATAATTGTGATATAAAAACGTGACAATGCCTTTTTAAAAGCTGTGAAAAATTGGTCAATTTAGCCCACTGCTAGGTGATGGTTAGGCAACATGATGGCATCATAATATCTGATATAGACAAGATCCTTCATTGGCCTAAGATGCATCTGAGTGCCAGGTCTGGATGCTCAACCTCTGATGCTCTAGGAGGAGTTTGCGGACAAAGACACAAACTAACACACAGAGAGAGATTTTGTGTATTACAAGCAAACAGGGAAAACATTAAGAAGGAACAAGAAATGGATCCGAACACTTCCCAGATACTGATCCTATTCTGAATTTGATCTGAACCCGTGACTCGGTTCAGCAGCGACTCATGTCAGTGTTTTACCTCCTTGGTTCCAGCCACTGCAGGATCCTTCTCCATCACCCACGGTCATTCCCAGAAGAGCATTAGCCACCCGCAGCACAACACCGTCAACAAAGTCCCGCGGGAGAGCGGCACAATTTCGCACCGTTTCGACGCGATCTCGCGGCTGGAACCCGGCTCCCCAGGAGCTCCCGGGGGTGCCGTTACAGCAGTCCTCATCGTTACTGATGTCCGACCTTTGAACTGTGACCCCAGGAGCTGTGCAGCGGCTGTGGATGTAATGAGCCCTTTGCTGCTCGAACTCAGGTTCGTCAGATAACTGATAGTTTCTTGACTTTCCTAAAAGACACACCTGCAGGAAAAAAAGAAAGCCAGCTGTGAGGGCAACTCCCACGGGTGCTGAGGATTCAAACTGTAAAACCAGTAACGACAAATACTTATTTTCATGTCCCTGTTTTGGCTTCTTGTCTTGTTATTCATTTTAAATGAGATTAATCAAGTTAGTGATGAAAAAAGAAATCACGCCTTTTCTTTACATTTAAAAACGTTCACTTTGGATATACACTGAAATTATTTTGTGGGAGAGCTTTTGCTGATACGAGCAAACTGAATGTTACTGATGAGCAAACAGTAAAGCCCACAAAATAATAGCTTGTTCTTTTTATGGCCACGTGTATATTGTAGCTATTAATGGCTACCCGCTAACAGATTTATTGTTCCCTCTGGGATTATAAAGACATCCTTGATTTATTGTACATCTACACTAAACGAAGCCCAGGTGGAGAAAAGGCTGGGAAGCACAGCGGTACAATTCACTTCAGCCATCCACTGATCACAGCGCTGAGAAGTCTTTCCACATAATCCCAGAATCACAAAAAGCATGTAATACATTTACTGACAGATGTTGTAAACTTCTACAGGTACTGATTTTCTGTTCCATCGAAGAGTAAAATACACCCTCCCTCCACTTTATCAGGTACTGCTCATTTGCTAATAAAGCAGCTCAATGCCTTTAGTCATGTAGACATGGTCAAGACAACCTGATGAAGGTCCAGACTGTTGCAGAAAGGCATCTCTCAGTGCACAACATATCCAGCCTTGAAGCAGATGGGCTACAGCAGCCAACCACACCAGGTGCCCCCCTTGTCAGCTAAGAACAGGAAACTGAGGCTACAGTTCACAGAGGCTTACCAGATATAGGACAACAAAAGTCTGGAAAAACATTGCCTAATGATGAAAACAACATGAAAGCATGGATCCATCCTGCCTTGGATCAACAGTTCAGGCTGGTGGTGTGGGGTACATTTTCTTGGCACACTGTGGGACACTCGGTACCAACCGATCATTGAAAACAACAACAGAGATTATTAAAGTATTCTGATCTACCCGAGCGCTGTTGTTGACCACGTCCATACATTCATGACCACGGTGTGCCATCTTCTGATGGCAGGACAACATTCCATGTCACAAAGCTCAACATGACAGCGAGTGCCCTGTACTCAAACGTCCTCCACAGTCACCACATCTCAATCCCACAGAGCACCTTTGAGATATAATGGAACGGGAGATTCTCATCATGGATGTGCAGCTGACAAATCTGCAGCAAGTGTGCGACGCTGTCGTGGCAACGTGGGCCTTTTGTGCTATTCTTGAAGAAGAGTTAGACCTTTCAGATGTGTGCCTGGAGAGATGTAGATGAGGTGCATTATGGGAAACCTTAAAACTAGGGTGTGTTTTAATTTTCACAAAGCGTTTTTGTTATTATTATTTTAAATCTGTAACTATTACAGCAGACTGATTTCTGTCTGTCTCCTTTTACTCTATCCTCCAGAACACGTCCGATGGATTTACTGTGAAGCTGCCTCGTCCTTTTGTTTTGTCAGCCTACCCGTTTAGTAGAAGGTATTCTCAAACAGTCTTCCTCAGTGTTGAAGCCACACACTTGGCTGACCTCAGCGATGAAGTCGATGTATTCCTTATACTGAGACTTCTTACACTGACGTCTCTGGTATTTTCCACAGAAGTCGAAGAAACAGCAGGGGAGGACAAAGTAGCGGCAGGAATAAGACGACCTACAATTTGAAAAAGAAAGGACAAAGTAAATGTACTCAGTGCTACTCTCTAATACAGTCAGAGTACAGAGGACTTGTTTTAGTTAAGCTTTTTTCCAACTTTAACTGAAACTGTTCAGACAGGAAGCAGCACACATACACACAAGAATTCATCCTCTGCAGTCTCAAACAAGGAAAAATCTGACTCCTCACCCTGAGGCTCAAGACCGCCATCAGCTGGCCGTCTCAGTAAACACACACGCACATGCTCTTCACACATCACCCCCTGCCCATAATGTTATTCTAAAACTGGAGAGATCAGCTGGCACTTGAGCTGCTGAGTGTGATTGTGTCTCCTGATGACTCGCCTGGCTGCTATAACGGGGATCCACGGTGTGAGCTCGTCCGAATGGTTCCCAATCAGCCAGTCTGTACCCGGGAATAAGAAGCTCTCGCTGGGAGTAATTGCCTTTTCCTGAAATAGCAAAGAGCACAAGAGGTCCTTAGAGCAGGATGAATGCACACTGGCCTAACATAATTCAGAATCACTTAATAGAAATAAGTCTTTTTATCTTCTTAGACTTTTATTTGATACGTAATTAAAGTTTTTGGTTGATTTTTTTTTTTTTCTTAATGGGCTCAACTAATTTTTAAAAAAAATTGGAATTAGAAAACAACAACAAGATGCCAACAACTTTTTTTTTTTACAAAGTTTATATAAATCGGTTCTTATTTAACAGACGGCCCTGACAACAACATCACAAATGATGAGAGTGAAGCGCCTGTGAAGTCCACAGAGCTTCTGAATAAAGGTTGCGGACTGAGTACAGCTGCCCCGGGGGCGCAGAGAGATTGTTTCACCACATCCGCTCCGCTGAAATCGGTCAATAATAGATGACCTGAAATGGAAGCAGTCAGCAGCTTGTTGTTAAACGAGCGACTGAGGACAGGAGGCAGACGGGAGAAAGCGGTGTTTTCAGGGCAGGTTTCTCTGGAAATGTGTCCACACGTGTACGCACACTTCTGTGGTAGTATTTTCTTTGTGCAGATTAATGCAATCATAAAAACAAGTCTCATAAATATACTACAAGAAATGTACAGTGCTGTGAAAAAGGATTTCCTCCCCTTCCCCTTCCTAGTTTTGTGCATAATAAAAACACATACAATCAAATTTTAATATTAGACAAAGGTAACCCAAGTAAATACAAACTGCAAGTTTTAGATTACAATTTCACTATTAAGGGTAAAAAAAGCCTTCCAAACTTTTGAGTCAAAGAAATCGCTTAAACAGAACCTGTGTGAAAAAGTGAAGCAGACACAATCTAAAGACACAGCCGAGAAACAAAGTCAATGACATCCATCAGTCTGGAAAGGGTTATTTCTTAGGCTTCGAGTCTCCACTGAAACACGGTGAGAGCCATAATCCAAAAATGGAGAAACAGTGTGAACCTTCCCAAGAGAGGCCGGCTTCCCAAATTGTCTCCAAGAGCATCGACGACTCCTCCAGGAG
The DNA here is from genome assembly GCA_015108175.1 of Pelvicachromis taeniatus. Lineage (NCBI taxonomy): Eukaryota > Metazoa > Chordata > Actinopteri > Cichliformes > Cichlidae > Pelvicachromis > Pelvicachromis taeniatus. The sequence continues at coordinate 35,529 of VURO01029080.1, read as the reverse complement.
GTGACAAAAGAACCCAGAATAACATATAAAGACCGGTAGGCCTCATTTGTCTCAGTTAAGGTTAGACCAAATGGAACTCGTGTCACATTTACCAAAAAAAACATCTTGGTGAGCTCAGACTTTTGGAAAATATTCTTTGGCCTGATGAGACAAAAGTTGAACTTTTTGGAAGGTCTTCGTCCCGTTACATAAATGGCATAAATCTAACAAAGCAGTCAATAAAAAGAACGTCACACATGCGGGTGGTGGTGTGATGGTCTGGGACTGATTTGCTGTTTCATTACGACTTGTCATAATTGACAGAAGAAGGTCTGACCATCAGTTTATGCCCTAAAACTCCAGATCTGAAACACACCAGCAGGTCCACCTTAAATGACTTAGATAATGGCCCTGTTGCCTCACCATTGCCCACGTCCAGGGTTCGAATCCACCATGTTGTCAGACCTTTCTCTGTGCAGTCTGCATGTTCTCCCTGTGTAGCCAGGTCAAAGTGTGAATTTAAATCCAACTGAGATGCTTTGGCGTGAACTCAAAAAAGTATCTCATGCTGAGAAGCCCTGAAATGTGACTGAATTAAAACTATTCTCCAAAGATGAGTGAGCCAAAATTCCTCCACGGTGATGTGAAAGACTCATTACCAGTTATCACAAACACTTGACTGCAGTTCTTGCAGTGGGTGTGGCACAACCGCCTTCATAGGTTTAGGAGGCAATTACTTTTCCACAGGTGTATGTGTATTTTTGGACAGATTTTCGTTGCCGTGAATAAATAAAATCCTACTCTGGTTGTCTTTTTCTACTATTTCTACTATAGGTTGATGATGAAACACATAAGGAAGAGGGAAAAGACTTTTTCACAGCACTGTAGGTGTAAAATTCTCACTGATCACTACTTTTACATAACACTCCCTCTTTCTCAATGTTGCATTGTACTTTTTCATTAAAATAAATTGAAGCACAAAGTGAGGAAATAGAGTCGAACCATTTCACGTGAAAAGATAGCGACACAAACGTGAACGCGTGGCTACGCCTTCTTCGTGCACAGCTCGCTCACCTCTAGCAGAGTCTGGGGGCCGTACATGTCCCAGATCTTCCTCCTGCGAACATCGATGCCCCTTCCAGGGTGCTGCAACGCAAGATCGCTTGATGGTCAGAGAAGCTGATCGACCTCAAACGTATTCACACACTCAGCCAAGTCAGATCAAAAACATTAACATTTAGAATGTACCCCTTAACAACAATAGACGGCCGCTGTGTTTCTACTACTGTTTGGACCAGATCTGGATCTGCCCCAGCTTTCTCCCCCGTCTGTGAAAGACTCTCAGTCCATTGTTTACCTCAGCTGTCAATGCTGAGTGAGAGACGTCCATCTTTATTCACGCTTTACTTTGTCACAGGAGATCGATACGGGTTAAGCTACCGTTTAGCTTCTGTTAGCCAACGTTAGTGAAGTGGATCTAACATTGTTGGAATCAGACACTTACTGAATAAACTCGCATACAATTTGAGAATGTAATGTGTTTATCGGAGGGAAAATGTATCAATATAAATGTATCAGAGGGAAAGTGTGACTTTTAAACTCTATCCTATACTAACGGTTACTGTTGTTTAGCCTCATTTAGGCTCACTGTCAGTCGCCCGGAGATGAGAGTGTCGCACGTCTAATCTGTTGATAATATGTAATTGGGACAACATCTGGAATAAATCAGCATAGTTATGAACATTTTCGTGTGTTAGAATGAGGATTTGAAGTGAGGTGGAAGAAAAGATTATATTTTATTAAGATGCTGGGGATGTTGTCTCCTGCCTTTGCATTTTTGCCTGTTTGGAGAAGCAGTCCACTTCTCAGATAATGAAACACAGGTATAGTTTTTCATGTCTTAAGCCTAAAGGTGCAGGCACAAATTTAAATGTCCCTCGATGGCACTCGAAAGTCTGCAAGTTCTCTTTTGCTTCGTCTTTGGCTTAGACAGATATTTAAAAAGCCTTTAGTCATAAAGGAGATATCCTTCCTGGCCACTGTATTCAAATACAGCAAAACATGGCAGCTATATGTCCCTATGTACTTTTAGTGGATTCATTCTAAGTTTATATGAACACATCAGCTTACTGGAAGAAGTGATTACACACTAGCACAACACTAGTGTGTGAGTACAACACTCTTTTTTTTAATCAAATAAACTAAAAGAAAATTACTGACTGCACCTTTACGACAGGCTTTTCTAAAGTAAGCAAAAAGTGTTTTATATGTAAACAGTATATACAGGGTTATCAAATATGAACAGTGCTGTCCTACTGTGGCTGATTTTGAGGACTTTGTGAGCTTTGGGTGAGAATGTAACCAGGAAGTAGCTGCTGTTTGTTTGAGTTTCAAAGACAATCAGTGTTCAGTCACCAGTGTGAAGATCAACGATCAAAGATCAAACACTCGCTTCAGCGTGAAGATTTGGCCTGATAAACTGCTGTTTTTACATGAATTCATCAAGCACTGGACTCACCCCTTCATTTGTTAGAATGTGAACCAGGAGGCCATTTCCACAGCCGAGGTCCACAAAGGACTGCCTGGCAGTCAGACCTCTCTCTGCTCTCTCCTCGGCCCACAGCACCTGCAGCGTGCACGGTGACACAGACTCATGGTTAGGGAGCTTTGCAGTCAAATTTGTAGAGTGACAAATGCTGCTGATACTGCTGATTTTCATGACCTACAAATAGATTCCTAAGGTCAAGGGTCATTTTTCACCTTCAGGTTGATTGACTTAGCTTAAGCTGCATGACCGCATGACATCTGACATAAGGTCATGCGAGTGATTTGGGTTGTTTTTTTGTTTTACCTGCACACACAGTACCGGTGTGGACATGAACAAAAGATTAATAGGAAGCTTTGAACTAACCATCAGATAGGTAGCAATAGCGACATCCTCATAGACAAACTTCTCAGGATCTGTAACCTCAGGCCAAACCTGGAAACAGTATGAAAAATACATTCATGTGTATTTTCAACACAACAGAATAGGACGTAAACAAACAAGCCTCACATCATCCATTCTCCTCACCTTCACCATGGCCTTGTACTTGTCCTTCAGCTGTTGGTACATGAGGCTGTACTTCTCCACTGGCACCAGAGACAACGTGCTCCTGAACTCGCTACTCTTGCACTCGGTGGCCCAGCGCACAAGTTTAGGCAGCAGGTCAGAGGACAGCCAGGGCAGCTTGGGGTAGGCGACACCATCAGAGAACCAGGAATCGACCGACAGCGCACACATCTCCAGGGACCTGCAGACAAAGCAAAAGTCATCTACAGTGTTGTGCTCATTTTATGTACACTAACATATATATTAACTGAGAGTTTGTGATATCCCCTTTCTGTCAACTCAATCTGCCTTTCCTGAGTGTGCTCCAAGTTCACTTATTTCAACATCAGGAGGATTTCAAATGTGAAAATAATTTTAAATATTAACAAGATATTAACAAGAAAAAGGATCAAATAAAACAAAATAAATAAAAACCAGAGACAAAGAATTTTTTTAATTGAAAACTTAATTGAAAAATTATATTCTGTAG
>VURO01029080.1:11106-31949 GCA_015108175.1 Pelvicachromis taeniatus | reverse complement strand
ATAAAATATAAAAAAAAAATAAAAAAAAAAATAAAATAAAAAAAAATAAAAAAACAAAATAAATAAAAACCAGAGACAAAGAATTTTTTTAATTGAAAACTTAATTGAAAAATTATATTCTGTAGTTAAAATGTTCTTATTGCTGTTGACACTGAATGCCTATTGCCCTATTTTTAAACATCAATGGTGGACTACAAAAATAATAATACTATATGGTGTGGTATAGTATGGAATATATGGTGGAGACGCTCAAAAAAAAATCCTGATAACTTCTCTTTCATACATACACCCACTGTCAGGTTCGACTTTAGCACCAACTTGGACCTCTTCTGCTTTCATTTGGCACAGATTCAACAAGTTGCTGGAAACATTTCTCAGAGATTTTAGAATCCGCAGAAATCAAGACTCATCCGACCAGGCAACATTTTCCAGTCTTCTATTGTGTAGTTTTGTTGTGTCCTTGTGAACTACATCCTCAGCTTTAACGGGAGTGGCATGACTGACTGGTCTTCTGCTGTAGTAGTAGTAGTGCTGTGCACTCAGAGATGCTCTGCGGCGTCTTTTTGTTACAACAAGTGTTTATTTTAGTTACTTTTGCCGTCCTTACAGCTCGAAGAAGTCTGGCCATTCTCTGACCTCTGATATGAAGAAGCAGAGCTGCAGCTCATTAGATATTTTCTCTTTTTCAGTCCATTCCCTATAAACTCTAGAGATGCTAGCAGATCAGCAGTTTCTGAAATATTCAGACCAATCTGTCTGGCACCAACAACCACGCCATGTTCAAAGTCACCTGAATCACCTTTCTTCCTAATTCTGATGCTCAGTTTGAACTTGGGTGGGTCGTCTTCACAATGTCTACATGCCTAAATGTAATGAATTGCTGCCATGTGGTTGATGATTAGACATTTGCATTAATAAGGATTGTATAACCCATCAGTAAGCTATCATCCACACTGTTAAATCGTTAAAACAAGGACGTAAAGATGCAGACTCACCATTCCTCACAGTCCTGATTGCAGAGCCTAATCTGATAAATGTTGCCTTTCTTCAGAATTGCTTTTCCCTCTGCATCCTCTTCAAATGGAATAAAGGTCACTCGTTGGCTACCAAAGTCTACAGAGAACAAAAGAAAAGGCGTTAGAAAGGAATATAACTGGTGCAGCAGTTCAAAGAAGTGAAGCTCTTACCTTTCAGAATCATTTCTTTATGCAGGTTTGTCCCGTAACAGTTGACTTTGGGAATAAATGTCCTGACGCTTGAGGACCATGGTTTGTCGTGTACGTGAGCAGATGAGGCCCCACTGATCATGAAGAGCAGCACATCTGTGAAGAGTTCAGGATCATGCAGCAGGAGCCGTAGGTCGTCGTGGTCCACATCTTTGCTGTCTGTCTCTTTAACTCCGCAAAGACGCTTGTTTACAACATGAGGTTTCTTTATCCACACGTCTACGGCTGACCAGAAGCCATCGGGGAGACTCTTACATCCTCCAGGCAACTTTATATCGAAGAGTTTTGACATAATTTAGCGTCACAATCGAAGCATGCGTGTTTACAATCATTGAATCAACTTCCGGGTAGAATTGTTTGGGGTTTTTTTTTGCACAGATCTATGTTTTCAAGAAAAGTGAGCTAAAAAAAAAATACGTATCATTTACGATAAACCCTGCTTTGTTCCAAAAACCTTTTAAGAGCTTTATTTAAAAGAAAAAGCGAGAGGAAGATAGAAAGGCAGACTGACCCTATACTGTCGCTGAGTGATGACGTTTACACCAGCGACAAAACTCTATCATCTACGACGCATGCCCAATAGAGGGTGCTGTTTATCTTTTCTTTGTAATAACTCTGTAGTCATTAAGGGGGTTTGTTTTTTATTTTACTAAAGAGCGAACAAGTCAAAAAGAAACCACTATAAGTATAACATGATTATTTGTAGCCTTCACTAAAGCTGTTTTTGTGCTGTGACGAGCTCTGAAACTTGACTCTTCAAATAAACCATGTTTTTCAGTCTCTGACTGAAGGAGCAGCTGCTCAGCACACTCACACTCATGCAGAGGGTGATGTGGGTTGCTCGTGATGGATGTCAGCTTTACTAACATCCTCCTCTCGGCCACTGCCCCCACAGACTCTAGAGGACATCCCAGCACAGAGCTAGACCTCTGCACCAGTTTGTCAATCCTGCTCCTGTCCCTGTCCGTGCATCCGCTCCCCCAGCAGGCCACTGCATAGAAAAAGGTAGACTCTACCACAGTGTCGTAGAATGTCCTTAACAGAGTCCTGCAGACTCCAAAGGACCTCAGTCTCCTCAGCAGGTGGAGTCAATTAGCTGGTCACATGACACTTTTGAATAGGGGATGTTTTTTTCTATTTTATTGGAAGAATTATAAGTGAAGTTTCAATCGCTGCAATTTTTGTGAAATTATTATTATTATTATTATAACTGTATACGCTTGACTCATTGTCTTATTTATTTTCAGTGGTCCTCACATTAAAAAAAAAAAGCACGTATAGAATCAACAGCCAAATCTGATAAGAACAGATCAAATGTGACTTTGCTCCAAACGTGTACAAATCAGGTCTTCATCCACTCATGTCCAGCTCAGTGCAGTGCTCAGTAACTAGTGCAACTCTAGGAAATTGTCTTTATTGGTTGTTTTTCTCCATCAGCCTTCGATCCCTTCTGGTGTGCCTGTCTGAAAGAAAACTACCTGTCTGGGAAAAACTTTGTTCACCTGTCTGCCTTTGGCTCAAACCTGTTCTCTTGTGTAATCAAACAGAAGTTCTGATTTCAAGCCGTGGTCATTTTCAAAAGTTTGACTTTTTAAATCTTAAAAAGGAACACGTTTGTGAGACATTATGTTGTCCTCCAGCAACTACTTCTTCTGTGGTCCCATTAAAGATGGATTCAAACATGACATAGATTCCTCAGTTTGAATTTCCTTAGCCAAAATGCACAGAATATATGGCTTACTGTGTGAAGAAAAGTTGATGAAAGAAAAGGAGATAAATTTTTAAAAAGAAATAAACAATGAAAATGCTGCTTCTGTATCATTTAAGAAAGTCCCATGGAACCCACCTAATCTGAAAACCTATCCCAGCCACAATAGGTCACCACCAGTCTGTCGCAGGGCTAACAAGTAGAGACAGCGATCATTCAATTCAGTTCAATTCAATTTTATTTATATAGCGCCAAATCACAACAACAGTCGCCTCAAGGTGCTTTATGTTGTAAGGTAGACCCGACAATAATATGTACAGAGAGTAACCCAACAATCATATGACCCCCTATGAGCAAGCACTTTGGCGACAGTGGGAAGGAAAAACTCCCTTCATTATTCATATTTACACTTTGTAATACCAGTTATCCTGAAACCACTACCTGCATGTCTTTGGACTGTGGGAAGAAGCCATAGTACTGAGAGAGAACCCACTCATACTCCACACAGAAAGGACCTGGCCAAATGTTGGAGTTGAACTCAGGACCACCATGCTGCCAAGAAGGTGATCTATTTCCTATTTTTAATCAAAGCATAAACAAAACTGGCTAGTGGCTTTAAATTGCTAATGCTGTCCACTCCTAATGCTGTATGCAAAGTGTTAAGGCCGATGTGTGACCCACCTGCCACTGGGATACAAACTTCAATAATAAGCAGTGTAATTAGCTCAGAGTAATGCATAATATCGCAAGCTAACAACCTCCTAGTGTCAGTTTTAATTAACTTTTTATAGAAATAAATACATTTTTATAAATATGTAACTGTACTTGTAATTTCAAACTGAATTCCTGCTGTTACTGCAGTTGAGCTGCAGTACCTTCAAGGCCCACAAGGGGAGCCCTGGCCCACAGATATCTAAAAGTTTTGATTTATTCATTAGCGTGATCACTGCTGGGCTATGGTTTAAATCTATGTTACAACTGACTTGTACAGGTGCAGAAGAAGCTGTAAAAGCTGTAAGCAGTAAAAGAGAATTTAAAAAATAAAAAAAAATTCTGTTGCCTACATGGTAGAGGGTGGCTTTACCTCTACACGTAACAGAAAAAAAAGAACAGCCAGGGGCTAAAGTGCGATTTGGCAAGTTGTACAGTGTGTGCCTGTGTGTTTACAGCACAATTAATTTTTTGACAACTTTTTTTGGGGCAATTTTTTGTTTTGACTACAACAATAATTATAACTCGAACAAGTAGTCTTTGTGGAGTTTTATGTCACATAATGCAGCATGTACACGACACAGACACAAAAGGTTTGAAATAACAAGATGCTGAATGATATCTTATTTCTCTTTATGGGACTCTTTAAGATAATTGACATTTTTTGACAGGGTGAAGAACCCAGCCCAGGCCAGAGGAAGCACTGGTTTTCAGTCTCTTATTTCTTTTATTTACTGTATGAATATGAGTCTGACTGTGTGCGAGTTACACGTTCTAAACAGTGAAGACTATTGTATTTCTCTCTGCTTCTGCTCTTTTCAGTTCAGACGTGTCATTTATCATTTTCACAGCAATGATTCGCCCATCTAGAGTTAAATAGTTAAATAGCTTGTGAATGTGAGAACTTGTAGATATTAATTTTTTTTTTTTAAAAATGTAAATATATGAGTCAAATATTACTGCCTGTAAATAGAAATATGCACATAGCTGAATTTTTCTTCTGTTGCTCATTTCAAATTTCAAAAAATACAAGTTCACATATACAAGCACTCGCACTTTTCAACATATTTATCTTCATGCATAAGCCATGTTTCCCTTTTATTTTTATTACATATATCTTTTTGATCCCCTTTGTTTGTTTTTCTGTGTTTTGGGTGGTACTGCCTATCTTGCTGTGGTCAGACAGAAATGAAATGAACTCCAGCTAAGCTTGTGTCTTATAAACAAGAGCTATGCCCAGTGTAACAGAAAACCACGAGATTTAGGAGAACAGGAAACATCTATCCCACACACATTTCCTGTCAGCCTCTGCGCTTGCTGGAAACAACACATATCTGTCAAAATACATGTGTAACAGGTTATTGACATCTTGCTTAAATGGAGAAATTTTATGACACTGTAATTTGTTATCGCATTATGTAATAATATTTCTATTGTTTGCCTGCAGCGAATGACAGAAAACAAAAAAACCCAAACATATTCCCGAAAGAGGTCTAAGTCATCACAAGCCTGCTGTGTCTGTTAGCCGAGCTGGAAGCGCTTGAAAGAAGTAGAAACAGATCTTTAGGGCGATAATTTGTGCTCAGTCTTTTGACTGCTCTGCGGTTATGGTTGTGTAACCAAGGCATGTTGGCAGAGAGGAGTTAAGCAGGAGAGACACTGTACCAGGAAGTGCAAAGTTCGGGCAGGTCTCCTATCTGTGCTGCCTGCTTTGCATTCAAATGCAACTTGAGAGGCTAAAAATCTGGTCAGACTGGCTCAGCAACAACAGGCATGGAGGAAAGAAAGATTGAAACGGAAAACCATTTGTGACACTTCATATGACTCAAACCTAATAGCAGGTTTCATCCATGCTCTGTCTTGAGAGTAACACAATAGTGTTAATTACACTGTAGTAACAGTTTGTACTCTAGAATTCATTAACATACATTAATTACAACACTATTCACGTGGAGTAGTGTTATGATTTAGTATGGTCATTTCCTGATCAGTTAAGGCAAGTAATACATTTAGTAATACAGTCAGCGTTCAGACTAAATGTAATTCAAGGAAGTATTAATTAAATTGTCTAATCTTTTTGAAAGTTGTCTTTTTTTTTACATTGTTATATTATTTCCATCATCATCATTATAATAATTATTATTATTCATAACAAACACCCAGCCTAAAGGAAGGTTTTGCCAGGCCTACAGCACTTTTTGGGTTCATCATGTAGCACATACATGTAATGATAATTCATCTTGTGATTCTTAATGTCTTCAGTATACAGTGACAAAAACCTGGTTTCTTACAAACACGTCACCAAAGAAGGATATTTCTGTTTTTTTCAAGCTGTAGTCAATGTCTGACTAAAAGTAATCACATTACAAGCAGTACTTGTGTTAGCAAGACAACACTCGTGTTGTACCAATAACTTTAGCTACTTTTAGTAGGTAAGTAAGTGCATATAAGAAAAAGCTATTAGCTCCAAAGCTAACATTAAATAAAATTAGCTAATATTTGAACTAATATAAGACAGACTTGATTTAGCTTCATCAGCTTCACTAAAACTGTTGACCCTTCCATATTAATTTTTATCTAGATATCGTTTTATACAAATAAACTTTTACTTGTTACGAGCAAAGACTTTCTACAGTAAAATAAAATCTCTTGGTGTCAGCTTGGTCATTTAGTATTACAGTATTACAACATAAGTTAATTTAATATAATAGCTATGTAATTTAATTTTCTGTCTAAAAAATACAAGTGATTTAATATTTATACTTAAACATTAAATCATATTGTGTAGTAAGTGTATTTTATTCATATAGCACGTTTAAATGTGCTATGGATGTTTGTTTGTTTTTTACTGTCAAATTAAGTAAAATTAAGAACTTCCCAATGACTGACACATTAATACATTTACTTCACTCAGACCACACCGAGTGAAGCCTGACATTCTGGTTATTATATCCCTTTCAGTGACGGCAGGTTTCCCCTTGTGTTCAAAGCTCAGGTGAGAGAAGTCACTGAGGGGCGTGGTCTAGTCAGGTAAAGGAAAGAGGTGGGGAAAGAAGCCGTAGACTTACAGGTAGGTGACTTATCCACTTGTCACCGGGAAACAAAATACTACAGGGCAAATCTGTGACTAAAAACATCCCGAATCTGTCACACGATGATTTAAGAAGAGCTTCGAGTTTCGGGCTCAGACAGAAGCTTTGATTTGAAGCGAAGCACCATCGTCGACGTCGTTACAGGTTTCACCGCAAACATGGATCACTTGTCTCGATGTCTCTGTGTCTAAGACAGAGCCACCAACCGGCGACTAAATCGTTTTAACAAGAACTCAATAATATAAGTAAGTCTGATGAAATTGTTTTTTTTCTTTTTCTTTAAGACACGCGAAGCTTTGTTAAATGTATGTTTTGTAATCGACTGTCATTTCCTTTGAAGAATCATTGAGAACAAATTCTGAGAGTTAACGTCTTTGTTCTAGTACTGTGTAGTTTACTTACACTGTGCTCTTATGCTAGTGTGTTTCACTGCGTGTATCTATAAAATACTCCACTTTTTAGCACTTTTTTAACATTTATTTGTCTGCTGTGTTTTCAATACAGCTACAAAAGATATGATCAGTTTATTAAATGAGGTGCATACAGTTTATTAATAATTAAACCACTAAGCTCTATAAATGGCAGATCCAGTAAGGTAACTAATATTCTGCCACATAAACTACATTATCTTTTATTCTCTGAGTACTATTTTTTCAGTTATTAGCCTTCTTACATACTGTACGTATTAGTATGCTTACTAATTACTGCTTTTTACCCAGGTAAGAAATCAAAAACTTCTCTTACTGCATGCACTGTCCTTTTTTCAGAGACACACCCTGCACCCTTTCATTCACAGATCAGAGTGTCTGTGGACTATAATATTCCAGCCGTGATTAAAAATATGCACTTTCTTTGGAAAGTAATCCTCCTCGGCGCTTCCTTGTTGCTTTCATCTTGATTCATTCTTAAGTTGCTTAAGTTTCTGGAGTGTAAACATAAGCACCTGCACTGGGTAAACAACACGGTTGGGTATTTGAAGCTGGGAAGGATATAAAAGCTGCCTGTGTGATAAAAGGTGGGGGAGTGCTGCACGTGATTGTTGAGCCACATTAGGCTATCTTCATAGTTGAACTCCTTGGGTTCACATGCCATTAGACTGAGAGGAGATTTCAGTAGCTGGGCAACAGGTTAAATATTCATCGGTGTGTACATAAAGACTATGATCACAGAGTAACTTTATTTACCGGTGTGCATTTTTGTGTGTGTGCTTTCACTAATTAACTTGAATGTAACCTGCAGGGAATTGAGTTGATTTTAACCTGCAGTAAGGGCTAATTTAATTGGGAGTTGTCCCTAGAAAATGTAATGCAAGCCTGGGCTAGTACCCTCCTGCACCCTTTGCGTGGCTGTTAGAATGAGGAAAACTAATTGTCAAAGATAATGTAGCCCAACTAGTTGCTAAGTCTAGGTGTTTTTGTTTTCCTTTGAACTCAGAATGGCTGACAGGGGAATGTTGAAGGCCTTCCCTGACTTATTCCTGCTGAGCTTAGTTTGGTGATAAGCAAGTGTTTTGTCTTCCAATCTTCCAGTAAACTAAACAACAGGAGTCATAGATTAAACTCATAAAAGAAGAATTTGCTGACTTTCATTCTTTCTTTTTCTAGCAGTGAGGAAGTTATTCAAAGTCACACACTCCTTCTGTTGCACTCATGACAAAGAGCTTCAAAACTATCAGCACTAACAATGGTAAATTTGAACTAAATACGACCAGAGCCCTCATATCAATCATGCAGCTGTTTCAGAGTTATTACAACACACAGTATCACTTCTGCAGTTACATAAATGCTGTGCGAACAGGATCCGGTTAGACTGGTGCCCCTAAACCTCAGACAAGCTAAAGTTTCCAACTGTATTTTTCACAGAGCACTAGGGATTGTTCCCTCTGAGGTTCAAAATTAGTCATGCACAAGCATAGACTGGTCTTTTTATAAGGTCCAATTTTGAAGTCTAGAATGGATCTAACTAAGAAACTGAGGGACAAAGCACACTCTTAAGGTGCATCAAAAGTCAGCCCAGATTAAAATAGACATGTATAAATTCAAATTTACACCATGGAGCCCTGCTCTCAAGAATGCCACAGATTTGACTCTGTCTGTGAAGCTGGATTTAAGAAATAAATGTTTAAAGTGGAAGTTTTTAGAGCATGTATAACACCATCTTGTTAATGTACAGAACGTGATTGCACTGGGTTGTTTGGTTGCTGCTAATATTTTACACGAGCTAACTAGCAACAGAAACAATAACTCTGAGAACAGCAAGCACGCTAAAACTAAAAATCAGTTAAAAGTGTAATTTCTGTGCTGCTCCTGGCTGAAGCTGTGAGTTTTCTATTTAAAAAACCAAGGATAGCCTGTTCACATTCATGCTCTGTCTCTGAAGCAGTAAATGGTTCTTCAGTGTTTGCTAGCTGCACTCAAACAGGAAAATCCACCTGTTAGCTATAATGTTCGGGTTTGTAGAGATCTTTGTAAATGAGAACAGTGTGGAGGAGAGCCTGTTTAAGGCAGTTGCACTGGTGGTTCACCAGACTGTCAGGCTAGAGTCTGATACAGATACTTTTTTGTTGTTGTGTCGGGTGCACTGAGCGGTCCAATCAGGAAGATGTGACCAGCGGTATTTTATGCAGTAATGTAGTCTTTCTTTTCCCGAGCACATCTAAACAGTTTACAAGCTAACAGCTTACTACATGCTAATGTTTAACTTCAGCTTCACTCTTATGACTCAAAAGACATGTCCATCTTTTAGATACAGTTCATGGTCACAAGTTTGTATTTATTTATTTTTTATATTTTTTTCATGCAACTTCGTGCTAGTCTGTGTTTGTGGTACATTTGTCCACTTGTTTCACTTTCACTTATCTGCATCTTCTACCATGTTTCACCACTTTCCATGTTTCATGTGACCTCATTTGTGTATCGGACAGAAAGTGTGAGCCATATGCAAATAAAAGTGTGTATATATATCAGCAAATGTGATAAGATTGTTATAATATTCCTGCAACGTTGAAGAAAAGTTGGCTTTGTTAAAAGCTTAGCAAGAGCTTTCTGTGGGAGGTCACTGGATTTTTCTTTCTATTAAGAATTTTCCATCAACTAAAATAAAATTTCATTTTCCAGAAGAAAAAAAAACAGGCCAGAAATTCTCTCTACTGTCTTATAACTTCTGACCGATAACCTCAACAGGAAGGTCAGCCAGGTCATGGTGATGGACCAGGACACTCAATGGCTATACCAACTCCTAGCTGAAGTCCAGCTGGAGAAGTTTTACCTGCGCCTCAGAGATGGCCTCAATATCACTCGCATTGAGCACTTCGGCTATGTCAAAGAGGCCGATCTGGAGCAGATTGGAATCAGCAAACCTGGTGAGCCTGATCATCTTTTCTGATTTTTCATCCTGGGTGTAAATGAATAGGAACTGCTCCCTCTGACTGAAAACATTTCCCCTTGGGCTCAGTAATGGGGGTATGGTTAACCACAAAAGAAAGACGGGCTTTAAGTGCCCCTAAAACTAAAGCATTGTCCCATGTTTATCTGCAGGAATAGAATAATGGAAAGCAACAATTACTTATTGAGCAACTGCTGATTTAATATACTTAATATACAGTAACAGAAAATGCAAATATTTCTGGATTTTCTTTCTTGCAGGACAAAGAAGACTATGGGAGGCTCTGAAACGCTACAAGACGAGCGCACGCATGCGGTCGTGGGTGCCGAAGGTCCGAAATAGTTAATGTGCATTAGCTTTGTTATGGACTGTTATGTGTTAATTATATTTCTCAAGCCTGATATTAAGTTTGTCATTTTTATTCACTTAATGATGCACACAGGTGTTGAGCGGCCGAGGTTCAAATGGCGGGGAGCAGTTAACCGGAGGTGGCCAAGCACAGGGCCAAGAAGTCGGAGTCCGGGCTCTTCCCTGTCTGATCCAAGACAGTGAGCTGATTCTGGCAGAGAGGCTGGGCTCTGGGTCATTTGGGGTGGTGAAGAGGGGAGAGTGGCACACACCCACTGGAAGAGTGGTGAGGACCAGTTTTACAGATTTGCTGGACTTTCACTACAGATGGTGTGCAGACCTGACCAAAACTTTTGTCAGTGGCACAAAGTTTGTTTTTAATAAATACATTAATAACTATTTGGCTTTTACAAAGATTACATAAGTTTTAAAAACTGTTTGGCCACGACTGTATGCAAAATGTGAACATAATCACCATAACGTCATCCCAATTCATCCATTGGAGTGTAATTGTGTCCGAATGTTGTTCAAAGTCTTTCAGCATAAAGGGGAAAAGTGCTTGTATAAATGGGAGTGCACTTTGAGTTCTCAAATAGAGCAGAAAAACACTGAATTAGTACCAGTCCAATTATAATATTTGGATGACAGAGTGGAAGTGCTAAACTGTCAGCTAACAGCAAGCTCGCTATCTTGCTAATCAAGCTAGCACGTTTGGTTAGCAAGGTACATCCATTGACTAAAGTATAACTCACATAGTACACTCACAAAAAACTGGAGCACATACTTCTTAAGCAGACTGTTAGTGTAATTAATCACATAGCATTCCATGTTATTAGTCAGAAAGTTAAATCAAAAGCGCTCCAAAAATGACTCAGGTAGTAGAGGTCAAAGCTTGCTCATAGCGGACAATTTTAGCTGCCAGAGAGAACATGTCAGTCAGAAAAGCAATGCTCCTCAGTTTAAACCTTAAAAATGCAGAAATGGGTGAGTTTAAAAAAGAAAAAAAAAACACCTCTGTGCCAAAGTTATATGGGGAAGCCATTTATACATAGGCAAATGAAATTAGGTGTAAACATACATTATTCTGCTCTAAAGTGCAATATTTTAATATGGGATCCATGAAAATTGGTTCTTTTTTTGAAGGGGGGGCTTAGCGTAACTGCAGTTTATGGCCCTTGAGCATAAGCTTAACTTTTCTGCCACTTGATTGCACCTTGCAAACCAAGCTTGCTAAGGTTGGCTGATAACGTATCATTCCACCGTTCCATATAAATATTGTTAGCCATTGCTCAAAGAAAAAAGAAAATACCAGCAGGTGACTTCACGGTGGCTGCGTCTACCTTTCATGTCCCTTTTTATGATTATACCCTGGAACGATGCTGTCTCCTTTTGGCTTGTTGATGTGAGGCGATCGCCTCAGTGCCTGATCAAAACTGAGCCTCTGTCCCATTCCTCTCCTCAGTTGCCTGTGGCTGTTAAATCGCTGAGGAGCAGTATGTCGAGGCAGGTGGACACACTGAAAGACTTTCTCCAAGAAGTAACCGTCATGCAGTCTTTAGACCACCCCAACATCATACGACTCTATGGTGTGGTGCTCACACAGCCCCTCAAGATGGTAAACTAGAAATAATTTGTTGATCTATTCCAATTAGTGGGTTTTGTATGAGCCAGATTTAAAAAAAAAAAAAAACATCCTTTTTAATCCTTTCATCTAGGTAACAGAGCTGGCCGCATTGGGCTCACTTTACGACACCCTGCGTGCACGTCAGTACGAGTACTCTCTGCTCCGCCTTTGGTTCTTTGCTACGCAGATTGTGTCAGGCATGGAGTACCTGGAGAGCAGGAGATTCATCCACAGAGACCTGGCTGCAAGAAATGTACTGCTGGCATCCAAGGATATGGTGAAGATCGGGGACTTTGGTCTGATGCGAGGCCTGAGCCAGGAGAAAAATCACTACATCATGTCGGCACACAGACGGATACCGTTTGCTTGGTGAGGGCAGTTGGGTGAAATTTGAAGCTTCAGTGGGAAATAATTAGAAATCTTATTATAGACGCAACATATTCTCACTAATAACATCATCTTTCTTTTGCTTCTGGTTTGTCTGCCTCCCTTTTCTCCAGGTGTGCTCCAGAGAGTCTTCGCGTCGGCTCTTTCTCCCTTTCCTCAGACGTGTGGATGTTTGGTGTCACTGTCTGGGAGATGTTCACTTACTGCGAAGAGCCCTGGTTTGGTCTGTCGGGCCAGCAGGTAAGCGCTTGTCAGAGCAGTGACGCCATGCTTTTTTCTGTATTTGTGTGCATGTCAGGCAGCGTATTTGTCATTCACGTTTGGAATGTGTATCCCCGCCCTTATGTTGTTTGTTTTTTCTGGCATGCTCTATGACTCAGTGTGTTATCATCACTGACATTCACTCTTCCTCTAGATTTTGTGGCGTGTAGAGCGGGAGGGCGAGCGCCTGGAGAAACCACCTGATTGCCCTCAGGAGCTATACGCTGTAATGCGAAAGTGCTGGGCATGCAATCCTGCAGACAGACCCAGCTTTGCTCAGCTCATGGCGATGGTGGCAGAGGTCTGAAGCTTTTCTTGCTCTTTCCATTAAAAAAAAAAAAATTCAAAGCAGAGATTGCCTTTCCTAACCTCATGAATACGCCTGAAAGTCTGCACACTTTTCTCCATGTCACATTTCTTTTCTGTCTTCCTGCACAGGCTAAACCCAGAGAGGTGCAAGCAATAAGGGAATTTGCTGAACCTAGAAAGCTCACACTTTTGCCCAACGACCTTGTGACTGTCACCGACCACAGGTGGGTGAGAGAAAGAAGGGTGGGCGGGATGAAAGGGGAGTAAAGGAAAATCTTTAGCTGGCATAATGGACCTTTGTTGAGATGAGACAGGGATTTTAAACCAGCCCGCTCTTAAAGAGACATTCCTCTTTCAGCGAGTCCTCGAATGCATGTCGCTTTGCTGAACAGGTCGAGCAGCTTTGAAACTCGCTTCCCTGTGTTGTTTTTATTTTACGTAATGCGTCTGATAAGTATATTGGGATTACCTGCGTCATGATGCATGATGCACATATTTCTGAATATAAATCTGACAAACCTCATGAAGTTTATTGTTTGCAACACAAAAAACTACAGTTAAAGGTATTTTAGTGAAAGGCCAAAGTTAAATAAGACTGTAAGTATTCTCTTCAGAAGTGACCAACAATGTTGGAAGTTAAGCCCATCGATACTCTCAGTGGAAGTCATTTACTTTACTGACTTCTGTTTAGCACGTAAGACATTTGTTTCCTTATTAACCAGTTGTTTTCCCTTTCTCCTCGCAGTCTGGAGCTGAGTGAGTGGCGGGGGCAGAACCAGAGGACGATGGCCATCGGCTGGTTTCCCGCGAGCCTCACTGTCCCATCACGTCCCTCAGCTGCTACTGCTGCTGCCGCAGTGTCCTCCAGCAGCCCTGGGCCTAACCCTGGTGGCTACATCTCAACCCCAGTAAAGGGCAGTTTACAACACACCGGGCATGGCGACGTCAACCCTGAGCGCTCCTGGGGAACGTCTGAGACCATGGACGAGTCAGTGATAACCCTCATTCACTCATCCCTAATTTAGTTTTTTAAATATCTTTGAGTCTTTAATAATTTTTGGGTGGTTGCCGCTTCATAATGTGTTGACCAGATACAAAATCAGGTCCTAGAAATCAGTGAAAAGGAGGTTTTAGTTATAGCTCATGCACTTATTCTAATAGACAAATTTTGTGTCCTGGAACGAAAAAAATATACAAAAAATATACATTTCCCTCTCAGGTCCCTGAGTCACTGAGTTTTATTGTACTATGATAAGCACGGCACTCAGGTGTTTGCTGTTTTCAGTTAATGTATTTTATATGCTTTAGATTCAGTCTAACATGTTTAATGTGGTGACCTGTGCAGGGCTGGCGGCGGCTGGAGGTCAGGCCCCGGCAGGGAGAAGGAGGGATCCAATCTGCAGAAAATGTCAGGTAGGAACTAAGAATACATGTGGGTGTAAAATGTAGTGAGCAAAACCACCAGCTCTGAAAACTACAAAGTCAACATAAAAAAAAATAATGTGACTGTCATTATGTTAATACTGCAGTTTGTTTTCCTAAGCTGAAAGCAAGACTTGATCATTTCACATTGATGCGTTAGTTTATTCTCTGTGTACATTATTATTGTTTTCATCATGTAGTCTAGGTTCATCATTCACTGTTTTCCAAAGACCTCTAGAAGACTTTAATCTGTTTTAAATACAGCTCAATGAAGCAATTTGTACAGTTATGCTTTTATTTAGTTGCAAATGCATTCTTCACTCTTAAAAGTTCAGATTTCTTTCATGAAGCATCAAATCCATGTCAGGCGGAAATTGCTCACTTTTGTTTAGCAACCCTGCCCCCTGGTGGCTCAAACAGGAAGCTTGCTGGAACCTGGAACGGGAATCATTTTAGTGCTTATGTTATATTAAATGTCGATTCTACAAACTGGTGATCTGTTATAGCTGGTAGAGGATTGAGCACCACCACAACCCTGAATTCAATTAGCAGTTAAGGAAATGGACGAATGAAGGGAAAATGATTAATGTCTGAACCAATATGTTGGTTTTCTGAAGAGCAATCAGCAGCAGTTGCCCTGCTTTCTGTCTCAGCTGACTGACTAGTGTATAACTTTAATCTACTTGATAGTTTTGACACATTAAAAATTATGTTATTTTGTCTTCAGCTATGACTAGAAGCCTGGAGTCAGTCTTAGGTGGACATCGGCCCCGAGCTCATACAGTAGGGGTGCTCAGAGTGGATCAGCACGGCAAACTCCTTCCTCCTGTGATGCCGGCTCACATGATGAAACAGGATCCGCGCCGGTTGAGCGAGGCTAGTATCCCTCCCCCTCCTCGACCGCCACCTCCCAACCTGAAACTGCTTAGAAAAATCCAGAGGAGACCCATAATTAACCAAGGCCAAGGCAACGTATTGCCCCAGCAAATGGTTCCCTCTGCTCTGATACAGACACAACCCCAGCCTCAGCAGGTTGTCGGGGATCCCAACCTCGCCAAAATGGCCCAGCTGGCACGCTCTACCCCACAGCTGGATGAGTTCTCAGACAGCAGAGAGAGAGAGCGAATAAGAGAATGGGAGAAAAGGCCCCAGAACACAAGAGAGGGTCTCATTGCCCACGTAAGTGATGACATTCCTACAGATCAACATGATTTTATGCCTCTATAGTGCTAAAACTGAACCGATTTAGATCCAAAGTAAAAATCAGTATGACCTCCTGTTCATGCAAATTTTCTGAAACATCTGTAGGGAAACAAGGGGAAAATGTCTCATGGTATTAAAAAAAATAAGACATTTTATATCCCCCCCAAAAAATCAAAGGTCAACTTCACTGTGTCATCATATGTTGTGAAAAAAACTTTTTCTGGCTATTACTGAATCATAGACGGTATAAAACATGGGCGTAGCTTCTGCTTTGGAAAAATGAAGCCAATGTGAAAGTGTCTCAAATCTGCATTCTACCTGAAGGCCAACAGGTGGCGATAGCTGTGGTTGCAAAAATGCTTCCAGTCATATAGAAGAGTGTGGGGACACAGATTCCTGTCATAACCTCTGCAAACACAAACATTTGAGAGTCATATTGAGTAAAAATTAGTCTTGATCATATTTAAAAGCTGATAATTATCTGTGGTATAAAACCGCATGTTCATTAACTATTTTGTTAGCCAACGATTTTACAACCACCCTTCCTCACCACATCAGCTTTTCTGCAACCAAGATGGTGACAGCGCAAACCAACAGATGATGTCACCCTGTCTACATCCGTCTTGGTGTATATATACTGAACACCATAAAAGACAAATTGCAGCCACATTTCACTTCTTAAATTCCTTCAGCGTTTTTACTAAATACAATGTGAATGTGGACAGACACTGATGTAAGCTACAGCTTGTCTGGTTGGTAGTAATTCCAGTTTTCCCGCTCACTGGTTGCTGTTTTCATTGCTCTGCTCAGGTTATGGGGGCGGTACATGGCGTGACCACAGACGAGGTTCACAACGCACTTCAACGAAATGACTGGAACCCAGTGCGAGCTGAACAGCAACTCAAGGTCAGACCATGTTTTTTTTTAAGCTAATGATAAAATGTGAGCCAAAGGAATCCAGTTTATACATGTAAAATATAAATGGCCATCATGGGAACTCAACACGATGTAAAAAAGCATTAAAAAAAGTAATAATGTTAACATATACGGCCAATTCAACATACACATAAATAGTAACAATACTCAAAATGTGCACCTTAATACAGCACAAGAAGTCTCGTTTTGTTTTGTGCCCTTTGTTAGCAGGAGATAAAGGCAGTTGGTACATATTTAGCTCATGATATGAATTTTGCAAAGGGTCCCCAAGTTAAAGTTAAGTTGCGTTGTTCAAATACACACTAACTAAGGCAATGAAAAACCACAAGTCTTTAGCCAATGATTTTGCAATCACCCTTCCTCATCACATCAACTTTTTTGCAACCAAGATGGTGACAGCATAAATGCTCATCTTAAGACTACGCAAGAGGAATTCAGTAGCCAACAGATTGGTACAATGAATGGAGCACAGAAGTAGGTCCCTCATCCCATAGTATTTGTTTTATGGCAGCTATTTATCGCCTGGTTTGTGCACTTAATGCTAGGACGCCACAGAGCAGTAGTGGTGAGTTTAATATGTAACCAACAGTACATTTGTGTCCGGAGTAGCCCTGACAGGGCATCCAGCTGTACTTTACAGGCTTGTTCATGCATGTTAAAGCAACACTTATTAACTATAAACTATCAAGTAGTTAAATAGAGGGAATCTGTTGTCTGTCTACAATGTTACATGCTGTTTACAATAAACTACCCATTTTTCTATCAATAAGGCATTTGCTTTGGGTATTTTGAGCATGAAGAAATAAACAGCCACTTTCTGACCTAAACTCTTGTTACTCGTTTGTGCCGCTACTGTACCCACAGTGGGGGGTTTTTTCTCCTCCTTCTGAACTTGCTCCTCTTGTTTCTCTATGCAGTTGGAGCAGCTGTACTCGTTGAGCCTCTGCTCCAGAGAGGACTGCAAGAAGATCCTCACCAACTACCAGTGGGACCTGCAGATGGCCAGCCGCTATCTAATCCAATCGACGGCCAGCGACAGGCCCAGCCCGCCCGAGAGGGATCGGCCTCTGGTCAGCCCGGACAGAAGAGTCTGAAGAGATTTGAGGTGGCCACTGTGGCCAACTTTTCCTGGTGTAACAGTGACACCCTCCAACACTTGGAGCCCCTCGACTACGGGAGTGCTCCAGTGCACACGGAAGTTGAAAAATGAAGGCGGACGAAGACTAACATTTTTGAAACAGCTTAGAAGGAATATGACATCCTCTTTACCACTTTATTTCTGATGTGGTTTTATATAGCACGTCTTTTGCACATAGGTTCTATTTTAATACATTTGTACATATTGTAGTAGAAACTTTGTTAAATAAAACTGATCTCTGGTGGCCTGAACTCAGGATCTCAGCTCTGTGGCTCTTAAATTACTTCTCTGAGAGAGGCTGTGACCCTTGTCCTACTGCCTTTTAATTTTTTTATTATTATTATTGCTAAGGTGTGTACACTGACATGCTACCACTGGTGTAAATATTTGCACAGCAATAGCAGGTAAAGTATTAGGTGATCATGCATGAAAACAAACTGCAAAGCCATGCCTCAGTGTTCCTGAGGGATGGATGGACATGTGCCGACATGTTCTGAAATACATGAAGATCTCACGCTCCCAGGAGGTGGCGCACTAAGATTTGTTATCTAACCCAGTGGCACCGTGGTGGTCTTCCACTCATCCTTCTGAACTACAGCGTGGATATAAATAACTTTCTGTTAATAAGCAAATAGTATAGAAAGTTCAGTCTGAAGTGAGGATGCCATTCAACAGTTTAAAAAGAAAAAAACTGGCTGAAGCAGGATTTGAATGGAGCTCATTTTGAGGCGGAGCACGAGGGACTAGATTTCCCCCACTAAACTGAAGCTCATTTTTTCCAAGTGCAACCAGATGGTCCACATTTAGGCCGACTAGAGTGCCTTCCCCGGATTTTCCTGGACGATCACTTGGGCAGAAAAAACAAAGAGACGACTGCGCTTTTAATAAAGACTTATCATTGCAATATGTTTATTTGAGAAATACATCATTGCTTGTATATGTAAAAATGTCCAATCACAAGAAAAGTGTTACAAAACATTTGTGATTTAAAAAAACAAGGGAAACATGCTGCTGCACATTTAACTGATAGGAAAAAAAGCAAGCAGAGGAACTGTGAGTGCACAACTTAAATCAACTGTACATGCTTTGGTTAGTTATCCTACCATATCAGAGTACTGGCCACACAACATATACATATATACTTATGCATGCAAATAAATTTTTTTGGTGATCGCAAACAGCTAACTGGATTTGAAAGCACTTGTGGCAACCAGGTCTCAGAACAAGAGTGATTATTAAACACAGAAGGGCAACATTAACCTCTCATCTATCACTGTAGAGCAAAGCAACCAAATAAGAAAACAAGTCTATGGATTCAGTTAACATTCTGGTCTCCCTCTCTATTTCTCTCTGTACCAGCAGTCATTGTAACTGCAGCAACTCTTTCCAGGGACTTAAGAACTACACAGTGTTTCATGCAAGCTTTGCCGGTGGGGTTTTCCAACCAGTATGATGTCAGATCAATGCTCACCAACCTCAACATCTGCTTTAAAATTTTTCCCTCGAACCCTTAACCTGCATTTTCTCTCTCCCCTATGTCATTACCCGGGCACACGTTCAAACACACTGGCATGTGAAAGAAACTGGATGGTGAAGTGTCACCAGTGTCAACCACCAAACTCCAAAAAGGGAGCATGAGACCGTTTAACGTGGCTGAAGACATGTTGCTGAATAGAAAGAGTGCACTTTGGTAAAATGTGTGATTCACAACTTCACACCGATAAAGGCAACACGTCCCTAAACAAGTGACAGCGGGTAACTGCAGCCAAAGTTCAGGATCTTTGTAAGGCGTTCAACTAATAGCAAAATTATTACAAGGCAGGTACTGCCTGTACGTAGGCACAGTAGAACTTTGGGCAAAATGCCAAAACCTCAACAGTGGCACATGGTAACATCAGGTTGTTTAGTAGTTAAGATGCTTGCCATATCAACCATCTAAGTTAACAACCAGTCTACTATGGCTAAATGTTTCCCATAAGCTCTAGTTAATGAAAAGACTTCCTGGCTGTAGTTAGCATTAGCCCAAACCGAGCCTAAAGCTAGAAGATTTACATGGACGATACAAATAACTTGAAGCAGACTTAATGATTAGCATATCAGCAATTATGTTTTAGTGTATTTACATGCTAACATTTGCACATTATGCCATCCTGAGCTAAATAACCAGAGCAGGTTTACCATGGCTAACATCCAGGTTTTCTATATGGCTTCTGATAAGTGACAGAAAGATTAAAACTGTGCTAGTGGCTCTGTGGAGTGGGACTCTGGCCCAGAAGTGGTTAGCAACAAATGCTTATGCTAAGATATTCACAGTGACATTGATACAATGAAGCCAAGGCAGGTTTGAGGCTTACCATGTTCACGCATCATATCCGAGTGTCTTTTGCATGTCAACATTTGCTGATTAATACCAACAGACTACAATAAAGGCTCAGAGTAATCTAATATGGATGACAGGACATACAACAAATGCTAACTTTTAAAATAAAAATATCTGTACATAAAATATGACAACAGTCAGTACAGAAAAAAAGTATCTGTACAAAGAAACTCCATCATATCAAAGCAATGGACTGACAGCCAGACTCTGCCACCATTTAACTGGATAAATGAGGGCAAAGCAATGAATACATCTTCTACAAAACAGTATTGCACTTATACTAGATATACTGTGATCTCTTTATAAAGCACGAGCAAGCACATAAAACTACTAGCAATAAAAGACAAACTGTTAGAGACCAAAGAAAGAACAAAAAGAAATCAAAATTAAATGTGAACACAAGTGCAGTAAAAAGCACACTCAGAAGGATGCGTGTTCACACCTGTTTCGAAGTTTAACTGTCTCCGGTAAAGTGTCTGCTATGAATACGGTGATGTGCTTTAGAAAAAAAAAAAAAAGAGGTGAAACATCTACAGACTGTACAGAAACACTGAAAACATCAGTCTTTGAGTTTGGAGAGATTCAAAGTTTTAAATCTAATCAACAGTTTATTTGCTCACAATGAGTTGTATGTGTATATAAACACATTCTGGGACTGGTGACAAAATGAACAAAAAAAATGACAAATGTTACATAACAGGAACACACCTTCAT
>VURO01029078.1:0-17500 GCA_015108175.1 Pelvicachromis taeniatus | reverse complement strand
TTAAAAAGTTAATTTTAACTAAAGCAAAGTGCTTTGGCTGTAGAGCCAGTAGAGCAAAGAGACTCTTGACCCTGTGCAAGTGAAATATTTACTCAGGATAAAAAAAAACGCTGTGGTGCTATAATGTGTTTAAGCATTACTGTTAGATATGCACCCACAATATTCCAGTTGTTTCACATAATATGCACGTCTGTCTCTTTGGCAGGAGGAGGTTCTGAAATATGTGCCCACTCATTTTAGAGGTCACAAGTGGAAATGCCAATTGATCTATATGCTCTGCAGTCCACCCACACAGCTGCTGTTCGCGCACTAAATTTCTGCAAAATAAATTGACATTTTTACCAGAAAATAAACTCCAAACTCTGTCCTTGATATTTTTGGTAAGTGCCAGATACTAAAGTTTCCTCTACATTTGCTGCATTTCTTGAAGCTCATGTTTAACCAACGCCTCAATAGCAATCATCTTGCCCCACCTAGTGGTCACGTCGATCATGTCTGGTGGTGCAGAGTGAAGAGGGTCACATTCAGGTACATTTTGTTGTAATTCTGAGCTGAACTTTTTATTCATTCTTTCTGCTACATTTTTTTTTTTTTAAGAGCATCAGTACAGTGTATTTTCTTTTAATTAATTAATTTTTTTTTAAGGTCACAGTTTGACACATTTTTTTTTTGGGAAAAAGTCCAATAAATGCATAAAACAAAGAAATACCCACATGCAAACGTTCTTTACGAAAGCCAATGGGACATAAATCAGTGTTATTTGTGTGAATTTGTTTGCAGCTGCTTGACGATAATCTGGCTGCGGAGAGTAGCCTGGCCCCTCGGTGCAGTAACCAGCCAGGCCCTGCACACTTTTACCACGCAGGGACAGATTCCAGTTACTGAGCCTGGGAGACAGATTCACAATTCACACCGTGGTACCTGTGGAAGAAATCTGTTTTACTGATACCACTGATTATGCACAGATGTTCTAAAAAGCTGAGAACATTTTAAATCCAAACCTGAAGTTGTCCAGCTTATGTGTTCCTTAACAGTGGAAGTCCCTGCAAACAAGGGTCAGCGCGCTAGTAAGTCAGATAAATGGACTGGACTGTAACAGCCGGGCTATACATTACCCTCCTCCAAGTTCTCTGTTAAGACTGGCTCCACCAAAATTACACATTAACCCAAGAGCATTTCTCATCTCTCCTTGTTATCACTGCTGCCCTGCAACTTCTTTGGGTCCCATTGAACCCAGATGCACAGCAGGGTAACGGCATGTGATACATGCACAGGGTTGATTGGATAAAAAGATACAGTTGGAATCAGCTGAAAATACTTAGGAACAGCTAAAAACAATCACAGCATTGTGGACAAGACAGGAAATCAAAACAAAAACAAGACAAATGAAAAAAGCAACAACAGCAAAAAGTGAGAGAGAAACACCTGCTGTCACTTAAGAAGACACAGAAAAGCATGAAAGCCAACACTGAACATGATTACACAATCTGGTTTTAGCCAAGCCAACAGAACACCAGGACTATAATAAATAATCAGTCACTGTGGATGGGGAAGCCTGGTGTAAACTTTAACATTTATAAAATTGCTCAAATATCTGAAAACCATCTGTTATGTCATTTGTAGTCGTGCAGCACTTAGGTGAGATGTACACTGAAAGTATGTACACAAAATTACAGACATGACTTGTTTTATATGGACACATTTTAATATATTTTCCTTTATTAATACTCTCATTAAGACTGTGACTGCGTAAGAAGTCTGAACTTCACTATCGAGCTAATTAAGTAAACAATAGAGACACAGCTATCCATGGGAAGCAGCCAGCTGCCTACCTGACCTTGTGGGTGTCACTGAATGTTGGATCAAACATTGAAAGCTGCGGTCAGCCCGGAGCCAGATGGTTATTTTCCCAACAAGAAAGAAAATATCCTGCACCTGAAGCTCTCGGTTCAATTGTGTTTCTGCCATATACTCATTAGTTTGGGGGTTCTATAATCTACACATATAAGCTTCAAGAAAATGGTGTAATTATTTCAACAGAGCATGTTAAGATGTTTGACAGTTTTTCAACACAACTCCAGGCTTTCTCAGGCAAATCTGCACGAATGTATAGCAAGAAACACACCACGCTCACGTAATCTTAACAGACTTTAATTCAACTATTTGTTGCACAATCACATTTCACAGCAGAGTCAGCTGAGAAACATTTTAAATAAAACACTCATTTTATTTATGAACTACATATGCAACAGATTATCTGAGCAGTGGAGGGCAACAAGAGCTAATGATCTGTCAGACTGTATAGCATATACAGTACTCCTAAACACATGAAAAAGCCGGGTGAACTTCATAAGAGATTATTTCATAATGGATTTTGGTGTTGAGCCACATGCTACAGACACAGTACAAAGGCCATGTTCATGTGATAAATAAGGAGGGAGACAGAGAGATGAATGGAGATCGAGACATTCCTATGTCAAGTCAAATTGCTTCCCAAAATGACTTAATGAGGTGCAAGAGAAATAATAAATAAAATCACTGAGATTAGCACATGACGGATTATCAAAGTGAACCATTAAAGCAAACACAAACAAATCAGACACCCATGTGGGAGGTGAGGGAGTATTACACGGACTAGTGTGCGCCGCTCTGCATACCTCATTTAGAAAAGTCAGAGAAAAGGCTAAGAAGAGTTGCAAGGGCAGACTACATCTAACAGTGCCTTTTTGTTTAGTTTTTTTATTCAAAAGGCGCAGACTAATCCTTCAGCCTGTCTTTACAGGTAAAGCACAACAGGTTTATTCCCCTTTATCAGCTGAGGACTGTAAAGATCAGCATAGTGTAAAGGCTGCTTTCATGCAGGTATATGAGTTAGTTCATTTACGGGGACCGACAAACAAACACACAGAATTCACACTGGATTTAGTCGTACACAACTTTTACAGGCAAGGAAGAAATTATTTTTAATAATTATTGTCTTGTAGTTGGTCACAAGCTTTGCACACATCTCAGAGGGGATTTTGTCCCACTCCTCTTTGCAGATCCTCGCCAAGTCATTAATATTTCGTGGCTGATGTTCCCATAATTTTCTATGGGATTATGGTCTGGTCTGACTAGGCCACTCCAAGACCTTAATATGCTTCTTCCTGAGCCAATCCTTTGCTGCCTTAGCTGTGTGGTTTGGATCATTGTCATGTCCACAACCCATTTTTAATGCCCATCCACCCTCCTTTTGATGTGGTGCAGTCATCCTGTCCCCTCGGCAGAAAAACACCCCCAAAGCACCTCCGTGTTAGAGAGTGTTCTTGGAGTCACAGGCAGCATTCCTTTTCCTTGAGTTGATGCCAAATAGCTTGATTTTGGTCTCATCTGGCCACAACATTTTAACCCAGTCCTCCTCTAAATCACTGAGATCTTCAGATCTTGTGTAGGTCAACAATCTTGTCCCTGACATCCTTGGAAAGTTCTTTGGTCTTGGCAATGGTGTAGAGTTTGGCATCTGGATAGATTGATTGCTTCTATGGAAGGCTGTCTTTTATACAGGTAATGAGTCGAGAAGGCTCACAATGTCAGCTGGTTACCTGAATAAAATATACCCGAGAGCCAGAAATCTTGCTGATTGATAGGGGAACAAATATTTATTTCCTTAATAAAATGCGAGTTCATTTATAACTTTTTTGAAATACATTTTTCTTGATGTTTTTTGTTATTATTCTGTCTCTCACTGTATTAATGAGCACATGTCCCAGTGAGGCTGCTGTACTCACTGATGAATTCTTTGCTGAGAAATGCAAAGACAAGGCACTGAAATTAAAATCTTAGTCACCAGATCAGAAATATTATGAAGGAAATGATCCAGATGTCTGTAATTATTGCCATAAGAAAGTGTAAATGAAAAAAAAAATCAACTGCAAAAGACACAGATGGCTTAGCATTGCTTGCATCTTAGATATGAAGTTAGACTAGGTTATTTTCTACTGGCTTCTTTATTGGAGTTTTATCAAATTTCTTCTGAAATCTGTGTTTCTCCTTGAAACACAGATTTCTACGCATACATAAAGATTGGCCAACTTTGCCAGATTATAGGAAAGCCCAATAACAATATAACTGCTGCTCATAAATATCCAGTACCTCCTTTTAGCCGTTTGAACATCCAACTATTGACTGTATGGGTCCTCTTTCTCATTGTAAGTTGTGTTGTGCTCTTATTTGTTAACACTGATGCATCAGTCAACTAGATATCCAGCTGTGACATGATCAACATTCCAGATTAACAGAAGTCTTCTAAAAGCTTCCGTGGTAGATTACCTAAACCTTATCATGTGTGTAATTCCACGTAAGGAAACATTGGAGGAAGGTGAGAAAAAACTTACAAAAAACCTTAGAAAAGCTAAATGTAACATTGGGGAATTTTGATGGGAAAAATGTGAAAACTGAGGTCATTCATAAAGACCCATGCTTGTTTTTAGACACGCAAACTCACACATGGTCTCTAGATTGAGACTGTCTCTTGGGATATACAAAATACTTGAAGCAGTTAGCATATATATGTTTAAAATTGTATTGCTGTGGGTACTTCCTCTAGTTGGGCCTGCCCTTGTCTTTTTAGTATTTAAAGCTGTGTTGACGTAGGTGCCCTGTACTGATTTTACTAAGGTAAAAATATTAACAAAACTGTATTTTCCCCTACCAAGGAAGGAAGATTGTGTTGATGAAATAGGGATGGTTAAAATTGTGGTTTTGCTCTTGGCAGGTTCCCCTTTCTTAAAGAAGAGCAGCATCTGTGTTTTTGTAGCACTGTCAAAAAATATATTCTTACACCGTCATGCTGTTTGGACAGTGTAATGCAGCCCGAGAACAAAGTGGTGCGTGGACTGGAGTGTTGTACATTTTATAAGGATGGCATGGTGGTGTACAAGGATAGCCTTGTCCAATCAATATAAAGACTTCAGCAATACAGGGAATACCTGTATTGCTGAAACGTTTGATAAAACTTTGGTAAACATTCCCAGATTTTACCATAGTTTTTCTCCCACTTCTGCTTCTGCTGTGGCTCTCACTCATTGAACTGTTGAAAGCTGATGCCAAATATATCTGGTCTCTGTTTGCTGGGAGGAATCTGCATAAAGAGTCTGTTGTGCTTTGCACCTGGTCTTGTTCCTCACCTATTTGGACCTCTCTTTCCATTTTTAGGTTGATGCCAGTGCATTTATTTGGGCCTTTCATCATTTTGACATTTACACTGGGTTTAAATGCACTCTTGTTGTACTGTATATGCAACAACCTGTTGACCTTTTGGAAGTCAATCCAAAATCCACATCAGAGATTAACAAGTTGGACTTCCCATATTTTATATTTGTCATATGCACCTTGTACTTATGTTGTGCTTTGCTGGCTCTCCATTTTATTCAGTATATTCCTGCGCTCTTGTTTTTGATAAGCTCTTAAAAATCATAACTCTGGGAAGGAAATATTAGGAGGTCTATTGTGATGCCAAAAGTACCTGCTGACAATGGTGACATTTGTGCATAATAAAGGGTAAGAACTTTAACCATAAAAATAGCCAGATTCAATTCAGACTGAAAGATCAGGGGAAAGACACAAGAAATGTCTGACTCAAACCTTGAGGTTAAAGACAAAAGGAGATTAAGCTTTGGAGTTTCTGCCTCCCACCATTATGGGTTGGGTTTGGGTTTTTTTAATTGTGAAATACTTTCTGACTTTTGTTCTTGGAAATGCCATATAAATACATTTTACTTATTTACTGAGAATTTACACCCTATTGCACATAAAACATTTTAAAGTAAAATGTGAGAAATAAAATATTCTCCCGCCTTTATGTTTTGTCTAGGTTGGTGTTTTAATACCAACGATCTTGAGGTATTTTAGTGGTTTTGCTCGGTTTGATGTGTTAAAGTCAAGTGGGACACTAATCAGGTTCAGGTGAGTGGGAATCAAGTACCTTGACCTGCCAAGTCGTTCAAAACATCAGGAATGTCTTAATAGCTACAGACAGATGACAGCAGTGACGAGCACAGTGAATGAGTTGAGTTTTTTATTTCAAGTTAAAAAATAATCAAACCCAAATAAATAAATACCAATGCAATTAAGCTTTCGTGCAGAAATGATTCAAGCATTTCTAGAAGTAGAAAAAAAGAAGCTTGTGGTTATTCATTTTGCTGCAACACTTTTCCCACTCAAACCAAATCTAAAGACTCTTTGCACAACAAGGTTGTTGTGGGGGAAATGCTCTTGTGATACAGATTTGCCTTGGAGTTTAAAAAAAAAAAAAAAGTACATGTTGTATAAACCCTACCAATGATTCTTTTCTGTCAGATCCCTCAGGAGAGTTTAACCACCTAACATCCTATTGCCTATATCCTATTTTGTTTTTCAGAAACAACTGTGATGGATATATGATGAAAAGAAAAATTAGCTTTTAGCTATACACTTATTTGCGATAAGACATATAATGAGACAAAAAAGCGTCCTCCTGTGCGACACAGTACTCTTTGCTGTGAAAAAAAAAGAAAAAAAAATGCAGTCTGTGTTCACTTCCTACAAACTAAAGCAGAAAATAAGTATTCTCTTTTTTTTTACTTTATATTTTTTTAATGCAAAGATGTAAAGAAGAGATCTTGAACATTATTCTTTATTTTAGCTATAATTAAGCACATCTCAAATGTACCCAATAAAATAATGAAATACACCAAACCCAAATAAGAGCATAAAACACATTCATTACATACATTATTATTCCATAAAATATGCTTTAACAAGAGTTATAAAAGCAGGTGAGAGTTCACACCTACTCAACATCAATTTTAAGGTGGTAAAAAAAATTAACTTGATAGCCTAAATTTATAGTATTAAATGTTCTATTGCTTTCTAAAACCCGCCAACCCCAACAGGATCAGAAATCAAAAAGATATACGTGATCTGTTCATTTATAACATCATACATTCATTATTTATTAGGAATAGATGGCTGGCAGCCAAAATGATGGCAGCCAAAAAGCACTTTCAAGCTAATAAAATTATACCCAAAATTGGATTAATGTTAATACAATAAATTGTGTCTGGCGAGAGTTGCACAGAAATAGATGTAGTAACACTGTTTTGCAGGTTTGTTTGGATACAGTTTAAACCTCCAAAAACAGGGAAAAACAAATTCAAACTGGCAAAGACATGTGGCATTTGAAAACACTAACTGGTTCAATTTCTCAATTTAATTAATCCTTAGGTGTCTGAAAAGTTCCTTGAGCCAAAGTGTTTAGTAATAAACTTTGTTGAAATCCATTTAACATTTATGAAACACATATTTTGCACTTACACAAAAACAAACACACTCTTTATTGTGTGAGCTGACTGGCAAGAATTGAGGCATGAGGTAAACAACAAACAGATTTCACTAAAAACGTTATTTCTCCACAACATCAAATAAATCCATGTGAAATGAACCGATATCAGCCAAGTAGTAAAACATAAACCAAAAACATAATCCCAAAGTAAGTTCTCCTCGCTTAACAAATATGCAAGTGTCATAGCTTAAAAGTAAACAACGATAGGATACTTTCCGGTACAGTGTAACAGTCCAGCTGACTGGACAGTTCAAATCTTTCATGACACTTAAAACATTTGAATAGAAAGGTAAATACAAACAATATTGTGTTTTGGAATAATATGCGGTTCTGCATATGATCGATATAATACAAATACACACAAACTATAATCTTCAGTCTAAATGTAATATCTTTTGAAATATGTGATTACAATCTCACTGTCTGTATGCTATGCAATCTTTTAGAGCTTCATTGTGCATTTTGAAACTACAGAACCTAAACAATGACTGAGGAGGAGTGCAACTGTAACATATTTATATGAGGTCCTCTTTGAGTGGGAGGAAGGTACAGGTTTTCCTGCCTTTTTAGGCTTCTGTGGGTCCAAGAAGGGGACGTCTGGCAAACAGGGATGTAAGCAGAGACTCCACCTTTTTCTCTTGCATTGGTTTCTTCCTAAGATACAAAGGACAGTTTAGTTCTAGGTTCATTTTTTATCTGTATGTTGGCACATATCGTAATGGGTGTCAATATACTTACAGTTTGAACATTGCCCATGCACACAGAGACAGCACCAGCATGGCAATAATGGCAACAGCAATGTAAATATAGACAGGTATGACATCCCATACGGCATCTGGTTCAGGTGTCACGTCTTTCTGCTCTATAATAAGCACACAATAGTAAAATCAGGTTAGAGAACAGCTGCTCAGCTTTGACAAAAAGCATAAAAATCAACGTTATAAAGTGAAGTCAACTAAAATCTGTTTAATTATAAATCAGCACAGACAAACTGTTCAATATATAAGATCTGTATATGCATATTTTGCAGACAGAATAAGTTCTCCTTCCATTGTCCAAATTTCCAATTTCTTGTGGCTTCCTGTAATGGACTGGTGGCCTATGAGAGTTGGGATAGGCTTTAGCCCCACCTACTGCCTACCCGTGACCCTGAATTGGATCAGCGGGTAAAAAAATGGACAGACGGTTGTAATTTTCTATAGAATGCATAATTATTATAACTTGTTGGATTAGTAGTGCTAGTAGTATACTAGAAAGTCTGATGTCTTTGTGAGTCACTGTCTAAATCAACCAACTGGATCTCAATGAAAGATTCTCACACAAGCACACCAATAAAATATTTTATTCAGTGAAACTTCATAGGTCAATAACACAATCGTATCCTGCATACATATGCTTACAATCATAGTTTCTACATAGTTTCTATGCAGCCGTTGAAATGAAATTTAAAAAGAAAAGAAAAGAAAAAAGCAGGATAATGAAAGTCCCATTTTATGGTAAATGAAGTAGGTGACCATTTACTTTATAGAGGCCACATCTATATCCTCCACACTGTATACCACTGCTGTGGCCTTAAAGTGCCTTTCAGATGTAGAAAAATGTTACAAGTTACAAGCTGCATTTTATTTACAACCCACTGCTATGTTGAGATGTAAATCATTACATTCAAATGTAATGAAATGTCATGAAATGACTGAAATGTCTCTATATCCACAAGAGGTAGACATGAAAATAAAGTGTGGCTACATAATATGATTTTCAGGTGTCTCAGATTGAGTGTCTCACTCAATCTGGTATTTTAATGGCAGTATAATGTAACAACAGCTTAAAAGAATTACACAGTCAATTAACACAACAATCTACATGAATTCAAATATTTTGTCTTTCGTTGGATTAGACTGTATATGTTCTTAAAGAACAAAATATATATGTTCTTTATTTTGTTTTGGACTTAGGACATTGGATTAATACTTTTGTAACATTTATTTGTCTGACATGTTATAAAATATTGTGCAGAGCCTGAATGACAACGATCCTTCAGCTTTTCCTTCTGGGGACTTTGAAAACATGGCAACATCTGTGACTACAAAAAGCAAGAAAAAGAAGAAATCGGAAAATTATTATTCATATTTAGCTACATTGGTTGTATTGACATGAATTGAAACTTATTGCATGTTTGAATGAGATAAGCTTAAAACTTACTATTTCTTGATGACATCAGGATCTTCCAGCTTGAAATCAACAAGACTACTTTGAGGGCTTAGCAGGACTTGTTGCTAACAAAAGAAATGCTTTACAGCTTAGTTTGTAAATCCTTTACTCACAGGAAACATTAAATACATGAATAATCTTTTTTTTATATATAGCTTTGGCCTTTTTCAGCTTTATTTGATAGACTCAGTGAAGAAAGGATGGGAAAGCAGCGGCAGAAAGGACCGCGGATCGGACCCGAACCCGACCTGGCCGCTCTCAGTCGTATGGTATGTGGCCGCCCGCTCAACGCACCGAGCCAAACTGGCGCCTAATCTTTTCTTTTTTAGGATTTTTTCCAGAAAGAGGCAGTTCCATGCTTTTGGCTTTTGTTTTGTTTTTTTTTTGTTTTTTAAATTTTTTTTGTTTTTTGATTAGCTTTAATCCCACTGATAGAGCACTCAAAAACTTACCCTTTATCTCTTTGGAACAGTCTTTTATAGAATTATCATAGAGACTAAACAAATGTTACCTTCTGCATTACGAAACTAAGAGTGGCATTTGCCTATGTACCCGGCCAGCAACAATATCAATTACAAACTCATCAAAAAAAAAAGGCTTTTTGTGTTAAAATAAGAAATGATATGAGTTTTTAATGAAAACCTGAAAACATCCAGTATTACAGAGATACAAAAAAAATAAGATGTTTTTGTGTGAAACATTCTTACCTGGTTGGCATACTGGATGGCTCCAGTCACTCCAGTAGCTCGTGCTTGCACAATACTTATGCACCTTGGAGCGAACCCTGAAGCAGTGGGTCTTATTGATGTCGATGGATAAAGTCAAGCTTGTCAGCCCTCCTGTCAGAGACTCTGTCTGTCAATGAAAAAGATAAAGTAAATAATTACTGCAACAACAGAGCTAACACGCCCAAAAAGTACTTAAGTTTGGATCAGTTTCTTCATCCTGGTCTTATGATTTTTCAGTTCAATTCAATTTTATTTATACAGCGCCAAATCACAACAACAGTCACCTTATGGCGCTTTATATTTTAAGGTAGACTCTACAATAATATATTGTAGAGTCCGGGACTCATACCCAAACTTAAGCCCTGGGCATCTGACCAATTAAGGTTACATTGCTTTGTCAAGCAGACAGCTTTCAGCTGCATCTTAAAGACTCATAAATCTAAGTTATTTTTTTGTACTTTATGGCACACTTAAATTCCCATTGTATCCTCATTAACCAGTACTCAGTCATGGTCATGGGGATTTGTTTTAGAATTTGAGTTTCTACTTATTTTTGTATTGTGTTCTGTTTGATTTAAAACACATCCATCCATCATTTCTTTCTTGACCTTTTACTGTGAGATTTTCTTCTTCTTTTTTTAATAATTGCATAGCAAAGCAAAACCACAGACTCTAATGGTTTCCACTTTTTAAAGGTCTATAAAACAACAAAGTCAAATCGTTAGCAGCTTTGTTATTAGCTGTCCACAGCCAAAGTGCCTGAAGTAATGTTAAGGCACTCATTTCTGCAAAAAAGCATTTGATGAATGAGACAGGAAAAAAAAAAGATTTCATATTGAAGAAAAACTGTTATGGCTGCATGTTTAATAAAGCGTGCATAGCTAAAACAAACAAGTTGGAAATGAAATATTCTCCCTCCTTTATGTTTTGTCTAGGTTGGTGTTTTACTATCAATAATCTTGACGTATTTTAGCGTTTTTGCTCCGTTTGATCTTTTAAAATCGAGTGTGACACCAAACAGATTCAGGTGAGTGGGAATGAAGTACCGTGATCTGCCAAGTCAGTCATACAGACAGATGACGAGCACAGTGAATGAGTTATGACTTCAGATTAATGCTGTCAGTTAAAGAAGCATTGAATAAAAAAAATATTAACGCAATTAAGCTTTTGCACAGAAACGATTGGAGCATTTCTAGAAATAAAGATAAAGTGAGAACATGAATTTATAAAGTGGATTTTACAGTTTGAGATATGAAACTCTTCCCAGAATGTTTACAATCTCAACGTCTGAGGTTATTTGTCTTTATGCAGTGCCTTCCCCACGTTTACATCACTACGAGCTCACTCAAACCAAATCTAAAGACTCTTTGCTCAGTAAGGTTTCTGGGAGGGAAAATGCTGTTGTGATACAGATTTGCCTTAGAGTTACAAAACAATAATAATAACAAAGTGCATGTTGTATAAACCATACCGATAATTCTTTTCCATCAGCTCCTTCTTGATTGTGTTCCACCTCGTATTCTAGACAGTGGCCAGGAACCTTTCCATCAGGATGTTCCCAGTGTAGCTCTAACTTGTCAGGACCTGTTTGTAGATGCAGTTTTTTTGTGGCTGCACACTTCACTGCATAAATGCATCAAGAAAACAGGAAAAAAAATCAATGATTGTGAGAGCATGCAAGGAGGCATAGAGATGTTGCAGATCTCAGTCAAACCAAAGTTGAGCAAGGGGTGAGTCAAAACAGGAGCAGGAATTGTATTTACCATGGTTCTGGATTTGCAGGGAGGCAAATGTTGGTTTTAGTGGCCCTTCAGGAGAGGTTCCATTTAAGCAGAAGTTGATATCAGTGAATAAAGGGAGCGGTACATCTGCGAATGTGCAGCCTATCCTGACACCCCCTGCTGTGTTGTACTTTGGGCATTCCTCAGCCTGTCCAAGTTCTTTGTGCCTGCAGAACAAGCAGATCAGATAAGCTTCTGCATCCACTTCCTGTTTTACATAATTTGACAGCATCAAATCTTAATCAGTACAACACACGAGTAATTCAATACTGAGGAAATTATTCCCACTGATGCATTTCAGCGTGAAGTGTTCTTAAAAGTTTCCATTGCAGTTTCCAGATAATTGCGTGGGTACGTGCCTTAACAAGATTTATTCTCATTAAACACTATGCGCATAAAAGTACTGCCCAGTTTTCTTCTGCTCATCAGCGGAAGAAAACAACTGTTTTGTTTTCTCTTTTTATACTCCGGGGCAAATTAACAGGAGCTCTTCTTTGTTTTGCGGTGTTCTTTTATGAATGTAAGCCTCATCACCAATTAAATATCGATGAAAACAGCTTATGTTATAAAAAGAAAAAACTTTCACAGTTTAGTTAGTCATCAGTTTAGTTATTACATAGTTTTTTGATTTACTGCCCTTTTTAATATCTAGCTAACGGGTGCATAGAAATCTCATCAAATCATCAAATATTGGAGAAAGTGGACAGATGTGTCTCAGAAATTAAACAACATGATTATTTCATTATCTCTTCCAAATGATAGTGGAATATTTTGTCCACACATACCAGAAATACAGCTTTTGCTGGGAGTTGTCTGGTATCTTTTCACTTCTTCTCCACTGGCACTCTGTGTACTCCATGTTATGGAACACACATTTAAAATCCAGGACTTCAGTACCCACAACATCTGTACATGAAAAATGAAAATAAAAGAAAGGATCAAATTAGCTATGACCTTACTAATACCTCTTTTCATAAATCTTATAAGCCTTGGAAGGCTGACCTGTGCTGGGAGGTTTCTGGATGACTTCGGTGTAGTGTGTGCTCTTGATCATAGTATCGTTGGTGCAGGTCCCACTCAGCAAGGTGTAGACTCTCACTCTAACATCTTTCATCAGGTCAAACTGAGCAGTGTAGGTCCTTTTATTTGTCCTTGTGCTCTGCAAAAACACAAATGTGTTACTACATGCTTAAGTTTCCTGATCTACTGAGTTTTTCTGATTTCTTTAACAAAAATGTCTAGACAGAGTTTTTTCGCTTCAAAGATTTTACTGTAATACTGAGGCTTGTGTAAAAAACAACAACAACAACTTATGTATCAATTTTCAGTAAGTCACATTATATATGCTGTTTCATATTTTACTTGAACTGTTTAAAAGCTATAAAAGAGCTTTGCATAGTTTTCTAGACATGTCCCATTATCAGCACAGTTATGGCGACAGGCACAGATAAGCTCATTCTTTCAGTCACTGTAAGACAACGATCAATGCGTCATACTAATTGTTACTGAGATTACTAACAGTGTCAACCACCCACATTGTTTGAAAGACTATGTTCTGTTTTTATCTTGTTTAGACGTAGATGCTTGGACAGTGCAATTGAGTTTATTTGAGAAATTCCCGAATAATTGGGTTTAAAATTACACAAATCCCTTCATGATGAAGCAGCTTTAAGAGACAGTTTTTGTGATCTCTGCAGAGTTACAGTCCTGCCAAGGTGCTTTTATACTGTTGAAGCCACATAGATATCATTTGAAGTAAACATTTTATTGCTTGTAATTATGGCTATTAATTTGCCCATTACCAGAGCAGGTCATGTTTCTGAGAAAATCATTCTGGGAGGAGCTCAGGCAGGTTGAGCGCTTCTGTGTAAGATCTGGAAAAAAAAAAAGAGTAAGCACTTACATCCCAGCTGTCCCTGTAGGTGTTGTAGTACTCCAGCTGATATCGTACTGAGCAGTCTGTCATGTTAGGCAAGCTGTCTGGGGGATTCCATGTAATGTCCAATTGTCCAAGATGCCCGGGGTCTGTTATTACAAGGTTCTCCGGAGGACTCACTGCCAAGGAAACAAATGTTTGTAGAGTTTGTTTCTGGGGAATATCAAGAGCATGTGATAAAATAGCGTCCAGTGGAATATCTCAACAAACTGCTGCCAAATGTAAAAAATGTCCTTGTGCATTAAATTGAAGGACAAGCTCTTTCCTCTGAACTCCAGTGACAGGGGGTTATATTTTAAAACATTTCATATTAAAGGAGAAGCTTCAGTTTGTTTGTTTGTTTTTTGCCATTTTTCTACTAAGTTTTGTCAAGCAAAGTTTAAGTACATGAAAAACGTCTGGGACCAACCTGTAAGCCCATTGCAATATGTGCTCTCCTTCCAGGTTATTAAAAGCAGCATCAGTGTAGCTGTGTAAGTCAGCCTGGAGCTTCTCGCCATCAGTAGTTTATCAGGTGTATAATCAAGACTAAAGAAATAAAAAATTAATAACGATTAAAAAAAAATACAACAATTATTCTGAGAAGTGATCTCACTTCATAAATGGCTTAATTATTATTTTTTAAATGGCATGAATAAAAGTAAACACAAACATATATGTATAGGTCTATATAGGTTAAATCAAACAGTGCCAAACATAATAAAACGGTAAAAATTCCCAGATGAATACTTACACGATCGTTGACTAAGAGCGTTATTATCCTGCTGCAGCAGGTTCAGGCAGAGCGCAGCAGACTGGCACAGCGTGGGTGGACTTGTACATTTGTAGTCTCAGAAAAATCTGGGAGGAAATCATTGAGTAATAAACATCAGCGGCATAGTGTGAGTAATAATATCAACATCAATGTTGTCTTCAGTGGAAGTGGAAAGTAAATACAGACAGGGAGGAGTCTGTAAAACGATTAGATTGAACATGTATGTATCACGTTGATGAAAAGGAACTCGTTACGCGCGGCAAGAAAGAAGAGCGAACAAACCACAAGGAACCACACGGCTTCACTTTACATGTCAAAGTTTATTTTAATTAAAACGAAACCTTTTCCAACCTGGGTTAATAATGACCGGTTTCTGTGAGCACTTGGATGTGAGTGTGCAAAGTGCAATACAGAAAAGAAAGAAAGCCCTAACACATACGTAAGAGTGTGTTTTTTTTTTCACAAAAATCACTTTACACATCATAGAAGTATCCTGAGAATTCTACCTCACCAAGGTTTTACCAAATACTACTTTGTAAAATTGGTCTTCTTAAATATTTAATGTATTTTTTTTTAATTAGTAAAATAAAATATAAAGTAACAAACGAAGCACTAATAATAATACAGTGAATTTTTTAATAGTATTTCATCATAAACCTCTTTTGTCTTTTGGTCATTGGTTTCTGTTTAGTTTGTTTGCTTTTTCATTCTATATTTTCAATTTCTGGGAGGAGACAGAAGCCAAGCCTCAGGGCGTGACAAGCT
This sequence comes from Pelvicachromis taeniatus, assembly GCA_015108175.1. Lineage (NCBI taxonomy): Eukaryota > Metazoa > Chordata > Actinopteri > Cichliformes > Cichlidae > Pelvicachromis > Pelvicachromis taeniatus. The sequence continues at coordinate 1,965 of VURO01029078.1, read as the reverse complement.
AGCGTAATACTGCTGGAAAAATGGAAGGGTTTTAGGGGGGGGAGGTGGTTCAAGAAGGGGATGCAAGTTAAGTCTATACCACTTTAAAACATGTGGATCTATTTATTGTAGTGACCAGTGAGAATTAAAGAAGCAGCCAAAAGTACCTGTATGGAATTTACACTAAAAGATGACACACAGTTTGGGGGTTGAGTATTTTGTGTGTCAGTGTGTGTGTGGGACAGGGACGGAGGGTTACCAGAAAATGGTGTAAGCAAGAAGAAAGTTAAGAGAAAGTCATTTGACTTATAATCTTATTATTGCCATTACCAAAACTCTATGTTTAGTTTAAACAACAAAATGAGCATTTGTACAGTGAATGCATGGCCTGCAGTGCTTGCCTAATTGAAATCTAAAAATTAGCATACATTATACATACCTAAGAATTTGTATCCCTAGATCCCACAAAGATATTATGTTCACTGTTTTCAGCCATCCTATTAATTACAGTCGACTTGTGGCCATATTTGCAACTGTCTTTAGAAGATAGCTTGATCATAGGGCAGTGAACTCTATAGTTTCTGCCATCTAACAAAGACTGAAGCTGGGCAAGCTGAGAAGAGTGCCTTTTTTTTTCTTACTGTGCATGCATATCATGGAAAAAGCATTTATGGTTAATTTATATTGCTTTTTCTTCTTCTTCTTCTACAGTCTACCAGAGTAGAACATCTGTCTCCATCTCATTGCATATTTTGGTTGTCTTCCGTCACTAATCTACACGTCCTCTTTCACTGCATCCATGAATCTTCTCTGTGATCTTCAAAAAATGATCTAGTTGTCAGATCAGCACACTGTACATACACAGATGTGTGTGAAGAGTGGGAGCATTAGCTAGTAAATTATCAAATTATACTGTGACATAACAGAAACACTGGGTCCTGTTGATGTTGAGAAGTTACTGCGTACTGTACTGACAAACTCCTTTAGGACAATAGCAGTGAAACCCTTCAAAAATTCCTCAAAGTGATACATTTGTGGCTTTATTTACATTGCCTTCTTTTCATTGATTTTGTTGTAGTTTTCACTTCCCTGTGCCTAGTTTGTGCTTCTGTTTTGTCACCCATGTTTAGTCAGTTTTGTATTTGTGTTTACTTTGGTCTGTCAAGTTTGTGTCTTGGTCTCCGTCTCAATGTTTTGGCATCCTGTTTTATTTTGACAGTGCATTATATCATGTTTGCTTCCCCTCTTGATCATCAATTGATTCTGTTCACCTGCACCTTGTTTTCAGCAGCTGTGTCTCGTTCCCTAATTGCCTCATGCGTTTTTAAGCCCTCAGTTTCCCATGGTTCTTTGTTGTGATATTCTGTTTGTCTTGCTTGTCTGTCTGAGTGGGCTCCTTATATGTTTTCTGGTTTCTTTCACCACCTGGACTTGCTGCCTCATGTAAATAAAGGTTTGGTTTTTGTTTATTTAAACCTGTCTGGAGTGCATTATGGGTCTAAATTCTTCACGAGATCCATGCCATTCAAGTTGTTGTATGCGTCAGCTGTGTATGTTTGTCGAGAGCTCAGGTTGCGTAGAATTTTTCAGGGTAGGGTTAAACTGGGTAGGGTAGGGAATGAGAATCAGCACCTCCAAATCCGAGGGCATGGTCCTCAGCCGGAAAAGGGTGGAGTGCCCACTCCGGGTCAGGGACGAGTCCTTGCCCCAAGTGGAGGAGTTTAAGTATCTCGGGGTCTTGTTCACGAGTGATGGGAGAAGGGAGCGGGAGATCGACAGACGGATCGGTGCTGCAGCTGCAGTAATGCGGACGCTGCATCGGTCTGTTGTGGTGAAGAGAGAGCTGAGTGTAAAAGCGAAGCTCTCGATTTACCGGTCGATCTACATCCCTACCCTCACCTATGGTCACGAGCTGTGGGTAGTGACCGAAAGAACGAGATCGCGGATACAAGCGGCGGAAATGGGCTTCCTCCGAAGGGTGGCCGG
>VURO01029077.1:0-19410 GCA_015108175.1 Pelvicachromis taeniatus | reverse complement strand
AGCACCAAATCACAACAGTCGCCTCAAGGCGCTTTACATTGTAAGGTAGACCCTACAATAATACACAGAGAGAAAAACCCAACAATCATAGGACCCTCTATGAGCAAGCACTTTGGTGACAGTGGGAAGGAAAAACTCCCTTTTAACAGGAAGAAACCTCCGGCAGAAGCATGCTCAGGGAGGGGTCAACCAGATCAAACTTTGTTAATTTACTGCAGGTCTTTACTTTCCACTATGAAGCACCTTGAGGTGACACTTGGTGTAATTTGGTGCTTCACTGTTGTGATTGTTACTACTCTGCAATCATCACCAAACCACTTACTGTATTTCAGCAAGGTGTTTGAGTAACCACCGTATGAATGTAAAGTAGCAAGGAGTTTAAAAAAGTGCCCAAAGGCAGTAAGCAGAGGATTTTCCCCTGTGGAAGTGGGGTTGAAGCCAGAAGTCAGCGCCGGCCTATGAATCAGCGCCGGCCTATGAATCATATCCACACTGCTGTCCTCATGAAGTTGGGCTGCTTTCAAACAGAAGGATCACGTGCACGACTTTCTACTTCCTGTTTTTGTTTGTTTAACTGCAGCTTTGACTGTTTGCAGTGTCTCACCTAGAGGGCGTTCTCTGCAGCAGCCATGTAGAAATGTTGGCCAATGCAGATGCCATTACGCCTCCAGATCATCATGCTAATGACATTATGAACCACAGTCGTGAAAATCTTGCCTTTGCAGCTTGATTTTACATAACTGATTGGAATTGAGCTGAACATTCGCCCTAATCTAAAACGATGTCACCGCCAACTGTAGCTTGGTAAGAGCGCGGCTGTCTTTCTCTTTCTTCAGTCTATCGTTCCTGTGGATCAGAGGAGTTTCGCTGCGGGGACGGGCGCTGTCTTCTCAGCTCTCAGTGGGAGTGCGATGGCTATGCAGACTGTCCCGACCACTCTGACGAACTGCCTCTCAACCTTAAATGTCTGGCTGCAGGTAAGACTGCTGTTTGGCTCTCAGCTGGAATCTCTTCATCAGTGTCATCAGCAGCACCAATCACCCAGGAAACTGTCGGGTTTATATGCTGGAAACAAAAAAGGCGCTGCAGCCGGGACAGGTTTACTTAAAGGGATTAATCTCCCAGGATCCACTGTCAAGTTCAAATCATTCCTCGCCTTTACTGAGGAATTGCAGGGCGTTCTGCCTGTCACACTCATGTCTTGCTCTTTTCAGGAAGCTTGTGCAATGGCTCCTTCTTCATGTGTTCCAATGGACGCTGCATTTCTCAGGGGAACCTTTGTGATGGCAAAGACGACTGCGGGGACCGATCGGATGAGAGGAACTGCAATGTGAATGAATGCTTGAACCGCAGAGTCAGTGGGTGTACACAAGACTGCCAGGACCTTCCTGTTGGTTACAAGGTAAGTGTGCAGTGGGCATTATCGGCGATAAAGACTAGTAAACCAAAATCAATTTACAATTGATGCCAAACAGCCTAAAAATGAGTGTCGGGGGTTTGGTGGAAATCTTTTGCCAGTGCAAACCGAGTGAGAGGAGCTCAGAGTGGGACTGCGTCTGGAATCATGAGTCACACTAGAAGGTGTCAAACACTGTGACCTACATTTCTAAGCACTTGCATAAATTCCAATTCAGTAGCAGGTGAAATATGGAGCTGATATTAGCAGTAGTGGACGCGAATGATTAATGGCCGATAATAAATCAAGGCTAACTTTGCACTTCATTACACAGATAAAGATGGGTGGGAGTATATACAGCACACGCAGTCTCTCGCTTTTTCAATAACCTTGAAAGCTGTAAGGTGAGCTTAATGATATGCCAACAACTGCTCCCTCACTGCGCTGTGCGATTGTACGGTGCCTGGCAATGGCGCCGGGGTCGAAGTTGAAGGCCGAGCCCTGGAGTGTTTTGGTGCCGTTCCCTGTTGTCGTTATGTGGCGGTTTTATGCCTTGCCCTCTGAATTTTCTTCCTGCTCCTGCTCTTCCTCGTGATGGTTTACATCAGATAAGAGGCTGAAAGCACAGAAAGCGTCTCTTCCTCGTTGCAGCCGGGGCAGAGCTGGACAGAGAGCTCGCCGAGCACATCGATGCAGACCCTTAGCTCATCCATTTGTGGCCTGAACAGGAAGATCGGCAGAAAGGCCCTCAAGGTTATAACTTTGGATAAGAAAGGGATTTGCAGTGTGTCCAGAGCAGCTGATACAAGCACTTTCAGTTATTTTTTGGGGTCCTCGGTCACTTGAGTGCAATGGAATTTTTAAGCCAAGGAACAGTACATCGAAATCATGGCTTAGACGTCATCTTCTATGTTTGGTGCTTTTTGCTGACCTGCATTACACTGAGGGCCAGAGAGATATGGTTTGTTACTGCGAGTCGTTCTGAAAGTGCTGCACGTTTCGCTTTTATAACAAAGCTGTCTCACTGAGGCAACTTTAAATGTTAATAATTTGTCTGATTGTGACTGCAGCAGAGGAAGCGTCGTGACAGCTCAGCTCAGGCTTTTTCTTTCCTGCACTCATTGTTTTCTGCTTTTCTGATCAGTGTAAATGCTGGCCCGGTTTCTATCTGAAGGATGACGGCAGGACCTGTGTGGATGTCGACGAGTGCTCCGCGACACTCCCTTGCAGCCAGCGCTGCATAAACACGTACGGCTCCTACAAATGCCTGTGTGTGGATGGTTACGAAGCCTTGGAGCGTAATCCTAATACATGCAAGGCTCTGTCAGGTAAGTCTGACTTTTATTTTTTAGTTTCTCAAGTTTTCTCAGCGTGCAGATGCCCTCTAATGATGCATGTTCCTCATTTTAGCTGAAGAGCCCTTTCTCATTATGGCAGACCACCACGAGATCCGCAAATTGAGTGTGGATGGCTCAAATTACACCATCCTGAAACAGGTAAGTGATATGTTTCATTCTTGGATGGAGGATTATGTTCAGCATCAGTAGATATTAGAGGCAGGCTACAGATAATCATCCTGTTCTTTTTTGTGCTTAATTTCCAATGTCCCCTAACCCTCTTGTACTGAGACTGGCAGGTCTCAGTACAAGAGAGCCTTTACAGAGAATAGTCAGTAGTAATACAATAGAAATTATTTTTCGGTACTATATTTGCCATTAATGGACATCTGTGCTGGCCAAATGTTGCACTATTCACTGCTTTGCATACAAGTGGTGAGCACCCTAATGACCGTGTAATGGGGTTGCAGCATCGTGCATTATTTTACATTATAAGAATGACATAAATAACTGTTTGCTGCCATGTAATGTTCTACAACAGTAAAATAAAATGATCTAATATGTGTTATTTGATGATGTAACAGGTCATTATGTACATTTTTGTGTCACCTGGTTAAAACCGATTCAGCGTGTGCAGACGTGAAACTTTATTCTCTGGCTTTCACGATCAAACCTAGAAATCATGCACAAACCTCTCTAACTTATTTTTTCTGTTTATGTATGATAGTTGTTGTCCACCTTGATTTGCCATAAAGGCAGAGGACAGTTGGCAATTGTGATTGGCGATGAGAGAAATCACCCAGGGGACCCAGAGGAAAAGCTATTTCAATCACGCTGAGGTCTCATCTCTGCTGCTTCGGGCGACGCTCGAATCTGACTGTTGAGCGTTGCAAACGGTTAACTGTGATTTACTGTAAATCACCTCCCAGCCTATGGTCCTGTGGTCTGCTCTCACACTCATATTAACCTCTTGACTCGGTGTATTCTGCTGATTGCGCCGGCGTCCTCGTCCTCGTCCACAGCTCACTTTAATGACAGCTGGTTATCGTTTCACTTTACCGCACCTTTACGTGCCAGATTCATAATGCATGTCCCCGGATATGATCAAAATAGTTTTTATTGCTACTTTTTACATCTGTGTTGTGTGAAATATGATCATTTGTTAAACATTTAAGCGACATACTTAAATGAAGATATTTATCTACTAAAATCTTTACTTTTTACTCAAATATTGTTATAAATTTGTACAGATTTGAAATGAAATGTCAGAATTGAGCAGTTGTCTTATTAGCATATATAAAATTTATTCATTTCAAACAGGTTGAGCTGTACTACACTGCGTTTGGGATCATCGTCCTGTTGCATCAGAGTCGGGCACATTGACTGTAGAATATTTTGGTACACAGAGAAGCTCATGGTCAAATAAATAGCTCCAAGCTGTCCAGGTATTTGTGTTCATATGATGTGTTTCACCAAACTTTGCACTATAGCTGTTAATAATAATAATAATAATACATTTTATTTTAAGGCGCCTTTCAGAGCACACAAGGACACCGTACACAGTTATACAATGAAAACAGTTAAAATAAAAAGAATTTAAAAAACTAACTTTAAAAACTAAACCGCTAAAAAGCTTAAATCATTTACAGAGAGTAAGCAATTTTAAACAGGTGTGTTTTGAGTTTGGACTTAAAAAGAGAAAAGGAATTTATATTTCTAATGTCTGCTGGTAAAGAGCTCCAGATTCGGGGAGCAGAGCAACAGAATGCCCTGCTCCCCACAGTGACTAAGCGAGCAGGAGGGACGATGAAAGAAAGAAAGGAATCCCTTAATTGTCCCACAGGGGGAAATTACTTCTCTGCATTTGACCCATTCACTCATCAAACCAGGCGCCCAGGAAGCAGTGTAGAGACGGTACCTTGCTCCTTGCACCTGAGGGGAAAGCGGTTCAGTGGATTCAAACCCCCGACCTTCCGATCATGAGGCGAGCACTCTACCTACTGAGCTATCTCCTCCTAGGCCTTCCTCCTCCATGAGATGAATAGAGGAGGAAGGCCTGAGGGAACGAGAAGCAATAGCAATGTGGATGAGATCAGACAAATATGGTGTTGCGTTGAGTGCGTCGAGAGGTGGACCAGTAGTTGTATCGGTTTGGAGGCATCGAAGCGAAAATGCCGCCGAGATCCACGGTGCATACACCTCCTGGATGGAGGAGCAACTCTGCCGGCGGAGGCTGCAGCAAGTGAAAACGGAGCCGGAGAAGCTCCTCTGCAGAATACTGAAAAGACACCGGCACCAGGTTGCTAGGCGAGGGACAGGAGAGCCCAGAGTATCACGGTTAAAGCATAAATACCGCAGGCCCGCATCTCTGTCAGAAGCAAGCAGCCCAGGTAGACACACCTGAGGGGACCGGAGAGTAGCGGCAGCAAGACGCGCCGGCGTTCACTCAGAGTCGGTGGTCACCCAGAGTCACGTGAATTTAAGTTAAAAGTCAGGAAAGCAACGGTAAAATAATGCTGTTATTTTACAGCTTATCCATCTTAGTGCACAGCAGCACAATAGCCCTTAGAAGGGCTGTGTATGTAGTGAAATTATGGAAAACATAAATATTCTTGATATTATAGTATAATAAAAATATTATAGTGCTGTGTTACACAGAGAACAATCTAATTAATATAATACATGTTGTGCTAGCTTTTACCACAGGTCCACCTCTCTGCACTGTGTGGTCACCGGAGCTCTGCGTTATTCAATATTTGAACAACCACGAGGATTATTGGCAGGGCCTGGTTAATCTCAGGATGAGCCTTAGTGTCTCACTGCTAGTTAAACCTCGGTCAGGAAAATCTGAGAGGCGGCATCACATTGAGTCCGAGTTAAAATCTAAACAGCATGAGTAAAACAACACTACTAAATTATATGTATACATACACATTTACAGCTCTTCCAGTTAGCTCTGATTGATTGATGGATAGATAGATAGATAGATATCCATGTTTCCATGTTCAGTGTGTTTAGCTTTGCCTCCCCTGTTTGCATCATGTTCGTTTGTGTCAGACACACAGACTGACTAAACCCAGAACTTAGCATCATCTCATAAGCAGTCAGACTCATTTTTAATTTGAACATGTAAATATAACCGAACTAACAAGAGAAAAGAAAAAACCCGAATACGTCGAGTTTTCATGAATATCTCTGTCTACACAGTGTTTATGCTCAAAAAGCAGTAGGATGATTTTTCTGTTCCTACCTCCTTATTTCAGATTCCATTATTTCGACATTACATAATCCATTCATGTTTAACTATATACAAGTCTACACGTAAAACACCTGAAGCTCATGAATGAAAAAACAACAGCAAACTGCGTTTTTTTTACATAAACTAAGCAGCCAGTGGTGCTAAACCTCTGAGCTCTGTCAAAATCAAGTATACATTCAAATGAATGTATACTTGATTTGCTGCACAATTGATGCGACACAATTTTGCTCAGATGAGTTTTAAGCAGATTGACACAAAACTGAACTCTGAGTTTTAGACCGTCATGTTGTGCGTTAGCTTTCAATTGTCTTTCCCCTCAAATTCATCAGCAATTATGGAACAGAGTGAAAGTGAATTATTGAATCAATTATTTTTATTTATTTTGTTCAAAGAATCTATTACGATTCTCGTTTTATCGCTTCTGCACCGTCTGCAGGGAAATGAATAGAAGATGGCGTCACGGTGCAGACGCGCTGATAAAGGGGCGTGCGGGTTTCATCTCTATAGCTGCTGTTTAGAGTGAGAGCGGTTCCCCCAGGACGCTTTGGCACCTGTCTGTGAGGGTGCTGATGATCTGATGAAGATGTCTCGTTGCTCCTGTCAGATTGTCTGACATCTTTTCTCAGCACCCACAGTGTGAGACAGCAGGGTGGGGGCAGCCCCGTGTGACTGACAGAGGGGTCCTGTGAGCGTGACAGAGGAGGAAAGTACTTCCGTCTTCTGTTTTTGATAGACTGCAACTTGGTCTCGACTCACTTATCCAATGCTTTGTGTAGTTAGAAATACTGGAACCAATGGGAACATCCGATTCAATATTACACTACCTGCGCAGGAGAAGTCACGTTGCACAAAGATACTGGGGAAACTTCAGCTGATGTTTAACCTCGGCCTGTGTCGTTAGCACGTCATGATAAACTAAACCTCGGGGTGTTTCAAAGCAGTCTCCTGGATTTGGTTCCAGTGCGTTGAGGAAAGTAATAAGTGATACATCAATTCAATTCAATTTTATATATATCGCGCCAAATCACAACAACAGTCGCCTCAAGGCGCTTTACATTGTAAGGTAGACCCTACAATAATACATACAGTGAAAAACCCAACAATCATATGACCCCCTATGAGCAAGCACTTTGGCGACAGTGGGAAGGAAAAACTCCCTTTTAACAGGAAGAAACCATCTGCTGCGACCGGTTGGGGTGAGAGAAGGAAGACAGGATATAGAACCACCATGTTACAGACCTACATGCTAACTTTACTGTAGGGATATAATGAACTTTATACTTTGATCTGTAATGCGAGGCATGCCGAGGTGACACCCACACGGGGACGCCACCTGTTTTATTTAAACTGAAAAGACTTGACATACTTGGGCTGTCTTTCTGTGATTCTCAGGGCCTCTACAACATCATCCACCTCGATTTTGATTACAAGAAAGAATTTATCTACTGGGTGGACTCGACAAGGCCGAGTGGTCGAAAGATCAACAGAATGCGCCTCAACGGGAGCGACCTCAAGGTACCGCGGACGTCCAGTGCTGACTGTGTGCCACGCGGTGCCTCGAAGCACTTCTTCCTCCTCCTCCAACCCTTTATTAACTCCTTTTTCATTTTTTTCTCTTTTTCATCTCGATAATCCATTTAAGTCATCAAGCTGCAGTTCAACAGCAACCTTTCTCTATTTTGAAGATGAGTCACTGCATGTTGCTTAAGTGGTTCATTATCACTGCTAAGATGATGGTGGTTATTTTTTATCCTTAGCAGAGTTTTTCTTTTTCTGTCAGCGCTCGATGACCTGTTTGCTTAACAGAAATTAATGCACGTTAGTGATAATGGGAATATCACCAATGGCTTTTAGATGAATGTAGCAGGCGTAATGATACAATGCTGTTCTTTTGTGTAATGGCCGAGGTTCGTGCGGGCCACGAGATTGAAGCCCACACAATGGACACTGGGATTTAAGCAGAACACCCGCTGAGGGCCCCATGCCACTTCTCATTAAAATAACTGCGTGGGGCATTAGGCTTATTCAGCTCAATTACTTTCACTCTGTAAGCTTGAGCCACTGCCACTGCTTAGCAAGAGGACAAACTGTCTGAGACACAGCTACGGGAGCTTCTCACATCAGGTTAATTAAAAGAGTCACTGATATCCAGGCCTCATAGTAAAGGTTGGCCATACGAGGAGGGAGAGATTATTGAGCCGAGGCTTTTTCTGCCATTTTCTCTGTGCTCAGTGCAGAGATGTTTGCATTGCATTGTTTTGTAGGCTGCACTTACACATGCATGCATTTGATAGCAAATAGAAAAGGACAGCTGTGCCATTAATTGTTGGTTTGCATAGAGTTGAAGGATCATTTCTCTGCATTTACCTCCAATAGCATAAGTGGAGTAAGTCATCACTGCTGAACTGCTTTTAACAGTGTATTACACGCTGCAGTACTTTCCCAGCTCAATAAAAAACATCTAGAGATATGCCACAGCGTTGTTTAGCAGCAAGAATCCTTTTGGTTCCCTCATTCAAGAGTCTTCACGCAGCTCTTTGACCTTGAGAATTAACAGCGACTACTGTGACTTTCTTTAGATCACACGAGTAAACTGTTTTACAGAGTCTGTGGGAAGGGATGAGGTGCAGAGGTGATACCAGGACCCTGAGTACAGCGAGTACAGCGAGTACACTGTTCCCTGAACAAAAGCAGAGCAGGGCTGTGAACTCATTAACACCATAATAAAGGAAACACATTTTAAAGCCATCATACTTACTGAATGTTCGAGTTTTGCAGATTCTGTCACCTCTAAAATGAATACAGTGATGTATGTAGAGGCCATTTAAAAACCCATCAGTGGTTATCCGGCTACATCAGTGCTCTGTAGCCGGATATCTGCACTTTTCTCTGTGCTCGCGTTTGTTTTGTTCATTAAACTCAGACTGTGGTCTGTATTTGTTGCCTGTTAATGATGCTGTGTTCCTCAGTCAGACAGTAAAACACATGTGCAGTAATTATTTTGTTTCATAGAAAAACTCCAAAAAGAATCTGTCCTACAAACCATAATGAGACTAATTTTGGTCCTGGATGTGTACACGTGTTAAATACAATAGGACAGTTTAACTGTGTGTTGAAGGAGGAGGATAAAGCCTTTCTGAGGGCAAATATCTGCCTGTTGTGGACGGGCGTGTGTGGGATTTAGAAAATGGGTTTTTAGTGTGACACATTCCCTCTTTTTATTTCTATTAAAACTGAGAGGACCCACCTAGCAATAGTGCATGCCAGTTTAGCTGAAATCCAATATATTTCTTGACATTCATTCCATGAAAGAAAATGTTAATGACGTCTAAGATATGCAGCAGACAAACCTTTGCGCCAAAATGAATTTTCCTCCATCTCTGCTACTAGATAGTCCACAGAACAGCGGTGCCCAGTGCCTTAGCTGTGGACTGGATCGGAAAAAATCTGTACTGGTGCGATGCAGAAAAGAAAACGATGGAAGTGTCCAAAGCCAACGGACTGTACCCCACAGTGCTTATCAGCTCGGGCCTCAAGAACCCAACAGATCTAGCTCTGGACCCACAGACAGGGTAAGCATGTGCACTTTAATGCACTGACGTTCACAGGTAACTGGACCCGGTGTTGGAGCCACCTCTATAGTAACTTTGGTTCTATTTTCCTTGGTTTTCAGTCAGGACGCTGCTCTTTTATGATTTTCTGTTACATTAAGTTTAAATTGGATGATGTATTTCTGCCTTGCACACACACACACACACACACACATGTTTTTGTTCTCCAATTTTTCAGCCCTAATTTAATTATTATTTTTGATCTGAATCTGTCTTTATATTGGCGCCATTTATCACCGTGTGCACTACGTTACCGTACAAATGAAAGTTGCTGTGTCGCCTCGGCAGCTCTTTGAACTGTGCTGTACTTCTGACCAGGTACATCTTCTGGGTAGACTGCTGTGACCCGCCTCACATCGGGCGCATTGGTATGGACGGCCGAGGGCAAACGGTTATCATTGACACAGAGATCTACAGCCCCACAGCTCTCACTATCGATTATACCAACAAGAGGCTCTACTGGGCCGACGACAACCACATCCTGTTTGCCACCATGGATGGCGGCCAAAGACGCAAAGGTGAGACGAAGGTGTCGCTGGGTTAAAGTAAATGAGGCGGTTGATTGTCTGTTAAACCGTATCGGTGTATGTGATTATTATTTGAACTGTGTCACATGAGTGCAGCTGTTACACGATTAGCGGCACCACAGTCGCGACGCAGAATAGGACTGAATGTAATTGAGGTCCGCTGCGGTTATTCGTCCCCTTCCAGTGTCCTATGATCACATCCAAGGAGTGATGGCGCTGACTTTGTTTGAGGACTTTGTCTATTGGACTGACGGGAAGTCCAAATCTCTGCGACGTGCTCACAAGACAACCGGCGCTCAAGGGATAGAGCTCCTCAACTCCTGGCAAGCCATCAAATCCATCAAGGTCTACCACTCCCTGCGCCAGCCTGAAGGTATGAGGTCCATCTGTCCTCCCGTGCCGAGCGGCGTCCATGCGCTTTTGTAGTTTAAGAGGAAAGCGGTTTGTGTGTTCTGGTTTGAACTCGGTCACGTGCTTCTGTCCTTCTGTGTAGTTCCCAAGCACCAGTGTCAGATTGCGAATGGAGGATGCAGCCACCTGTGTCTTCTGTCCCCCGGCGGGGAACACAAATGTGCCTGTCCCACTAATTTTTATTTGGCTGCCGACAACAAAACCTGCCTCTCCAACTGCACGTCCAGTCAGGTGAGCTCCGTGCCTCTTCCCTCCTCGTGTGTTTAGTGCGATCACGTCATTTTCTTCTTCCGTATTGATCAGTAAGTATTTTTCCCCTGAAGACAAACTGCTTGACTCTCGTAAGCTTCCCTCTTCGAACACGCACCTTAGGGCCGAGGAAATGTCTGCGTATTGATTTCAAATTCGAAGCTTTGAAGCGCCGACTGTTCGTGTTGACTTTAAATTCTGTGTTGTTGTGATTTTCTTTAAAGTTTCGCTGCGGTACAGATGAGTGCATCCCTTTCTGGTGGAAGTGCGACACTGTGGACGACTGTGGGGACGGCTCCGATGAACCCACTGACTGCCGTGAGTGCCCTGCTGTTTCAAGGTTGGCTTTAGAGCCGTGCTAAACCAGAAGAACCCGACCTGTTTCTATACATACTGAAGCGTATTTCCTCAACAGCCGAATTCAAATGTCAGCCTGGACGTTTTCAGTGTGGCACTGGCCTTTGTGCTCTTCCGCCCTTCATCTGTGACGGAGAGAACGACTGTGGCGACAACACAGATGAAGCGAACTGTGGTAAGGATGGAAACGGCGCTCTGCTGTTTCCGTTCTGTCTAAAGGAACCTGTGTTGTTAGCTAAGCAGCATTTTTTTTCCCCCTGTGTGTTATTTTTGCTGCCGAGTTCTTGTTAGCGCTGAAGTAATGACTTAATCAGGTGATTAGTTTAGTCGGTCACCATAAAATTAATTGACAACGATTGTGACAAATCATTCATTGTTTGTTGGTAGGAACTCCACGCCTCGGCTCGGTTCAGCCTCACATTTGTTGCAATGTTACGTTTGTTAATTGAGTATCTTTGTGTTTTGTTGACAAACAGAAACGTACGTCGCCATCAGCTTTATAGACTAAATTATGAATAAAATCACTCTTTTTTTTATGGCAGTACTTCAAACTATTTACTTCATAATTGAAGGTGTTTTGACAAACTGACCTTTCGCCTGCTGAATTACTGCCAGTCAGTCTGAAACTGAGGCTTTACTTGGCTGAATTCCTACTTTCTTTCTTCTAATTTAGAGACTTACATCTGCCTGTCGGGCCAGTTCAAGTGCGCAGGGAAGCAGAAATGCATCCCTCTCAACCTGCGCTGCAACGGCCAGGACGACTGTGGCGACGGCGAGGATGAGACAGACTGCCGTGAGGCTCAGCGTTATTACTTTTAGACTCATTCATTGTCTTGAACGGTTTAATTAGGATGTTAGACCGGGGGAGGCTTCTATATATCGTGTGTCCTAACACTGCGGAAACGAGCTGAAAAACAACACGATTTAAGGATTTTGGCATCTCTGTTTTAGAGGTATCATCTAACTGATTAGAAAATCACTTTAAATGCGCTTTGTTCAGTGCGGTTAGCGTATTTCTGTGCTTGGACAGAATATATGAAGCCATTAACTTTGCTTAAGTATTCCACAGACGGCCCTTGTTATGACCTGTTTCTGTGGAAAGGGATTAGATATTGAATCACGCAGAGGATAAGAAGAGATTTTCTCTGCTATGATGTAACTCATCAGAATATCGTACCCTATTCAACTCTTTCAGATTGCCACATTTGTCTTGCATGTGATTGCAGGAGGGGTGGGGGTGGGGGGTGGGGGGGTGCAAGAAAGTCAGGAGGAGAAAGAGAGCCTTAATGAAAGTGGAGCTAATTACTTGAGGCCTTTCTTAGACTTCCAGCATGCTTGGATGTGGTTTTGAATACTCTTTTGTGAGGAAGGCGACACCACTGAAATTAAAATGCCATCTGAAACAATGTCAGGGTGCGTAACAAGAGACTGCTGCTACCTTGCTACATTGAAAATGTGTGTGAAGGAGACGTTATTGAGGCACTACATTTTTTTTTCTTCTTCCCTTTTCTTCAGCTTTTTCTACAAATAAAATATAATATCATGTACGGATTATGTTCTTCTTTTTCACACAACTTCATTCCCTCCACAGCTGAAAGCACCTGCTCCCCAGACCAGTTCCAGTGCAAAGCCTCCATGCACTGCATTTCCAAACTGTGGGTTTGTGATGAGGACCCTGACTGTGCGGATGGGTCAGACGAGGCCGACTGTGGTGAGTTCACCTGAATTCCCTCTTTTTCAGTTAAAGGTGGCAGGATTCGTTTTGCACTCGGCTTGCCTCGCGCTGACTCGCTCCTCCTGATGGTTGTTTTTAACTCGGGCTGAGCGAGAAAGGCTGTCACTGTTGTTAGTAAGAGCTGAGCATTGTGACCTCAGCTTGCCCGACGTTACTCATGAATATTAGCGCACAATTACAAAATCAAAGTGAGTGTCTTGTCGTTGCCGTGCTGGAAGCCCAGGGCAGGGCTGAGGCAGGTGAAAAAGCACCGCTAACCAGTGTGAAATCTGCATGACGTGCCTTTGAAAAGAGAAAATAAATGAAAAACCAGAAACGAAGCTTCTGAAATTATCGAAGATTAAACATTTCTTTCCTCGTGACAGATGATGAAAGCTGACAGCTGCTCTTTTAGCCATATTTTGTTTGTACTGGAGTGTGTGTGTCTTATTCCTCTCATCGCTTTTGTCTCAGGATCTTTCGCAGAGACTTAATCAATCACGACTCGTCTGCCTTTTGAGGGAAACGATGATCAGTTCTCATCAAGCTTTTAATTTAATTTGCAGATGAGAAAGGGCCGCGCTGTGTTCCGTTTTAAACCGCGAGCGAATGATAGACATCGGTAAAACGACAAAATAAAATCTTCGCTTCATATAAACTTGAAATTGAGCTACTGTCAGTCTGTCAGATGCCGTTGTGGGAACAGTTCCCGGTAAAAGCGAGCATATTTTCCTGTTTTACAGCCGACCTCATGAAACAGGGCTGGATTTAGACTGACCTGGGAGGACAGAGGCTGGGTGTGAGGCTCATCTTTGTGCTGACAGTAACTGCATTTATTCACGTTGACTTCACTATAAAAATATGTGAAATTGTCTGCGATGATCTGCGGTCCACAGCTGCTTTGTGTTGCTTGAAAGCTTATCATTCACTTCAGCAGCAGCGTCCGTCCGGCCATCTGAAGGCTGCTGGACGCGTCTGCTGATAAATCTGCACTCGGTGATTGCAGACGGGCCTTGCCAGAGCACGGTGTCATTATGCACGACCGTCTGTGTTTACCTTTATTAAATTATATGCAAATGACACCAGCCTGCTACAGAGCACCCCAGTGCAGGACCACACACAGCAGAAATGGCTCTCTTATGGCTGCATTTATTTGTGTATGTTTTTCATAAATATACAAGTGAAACACAAATGTGCGCCATCTGCCTCTGGCTGCAGATCTGAAATCCTGCGTGCTGCAGCATTCTGACCGGAGCATCGTTTGCCGCAGTCGCCGTCGGCCGTATCCCTCTGATGACACAGGCGATTGGCCTGGATGAGAGTGAACACCGTTCACCGTTCGTGCCTTCATGCTTTGACGTGCGGTGCCTCAAACCTCTCCTCAGCAGATTGTAATTACAGTTTGTTTCATTTCCAGCTTTTCTGCTTTTAACGTCAACTTGAGAACACCTCGGAGTAATGCCCAATTAACGTCGTGCCACTTTGTATACTTCGCTGATGGCTTTAACCTCTCAGCCTGTATTACCTGCTCCTCGCTGTCATCTGAATTTTATCACCTGCAGACTTTTCGCCACTTCAGAGCACGCAATAGGCACGATCCTACTCAGCAGCTAATGTAATTTCACTTTGAATTACTTGAGACTTTTTAAAGGAAGTTTTGCTTGTTAACTTGGTAATGAGCTCCGACTTAACAGGGAAATATTGCTTTTTCCCCGTGTCACATCTTTTATATGCAGTAAGTGACTGAGCCGCTTCCTAATGAATCGCTGCCTTGTGTCCTCTGCTGCTGCTGCTGCACTCAGCTTTCCCTGCTGATCCTCTCCTCCTGCTGTCATGTTGGAAAGAGATCCAGGCAGAATCTGCCACCCTCCTCTTTTGACACATCTCTTCCCTAACTGATAACAGCGTTACCTTGGCCATTATCCCTGATGATGTCTGCACAGAAATGACTTTTTAAAAGGAAGCTCTCGGTTTGACTTTGGAAAGCCGTTGTGAGGAAGCATTACCGGAGGAAATGTCAGCGCATCTGTTCTTCTTTTTTTTTTAAATAAATGCAGCTACTTTGAGCCATTTTTATTCTGGCCATTAAAGTTTAACGGTGGGACGTCTGCTTTCATTTTAGGCTCAAACACTCGGCCCGCCGTCGTTTTTGAAACAGCAACCGCAAGCTGCTATTCATATAGACAAACGCACACAGAGTCTTTCAAAAAACACCCAAAAAAGTCAATAAAAAAAAGAGTCAACACTCAGTTAGACTCTCAAAGGCTGTTTATTGCATGTGTGTGGGTGGCATTTTAAGCCTACATCTAGACCTCTGAATCGCTTTGCCATCTTTGAATATCTCAGCCTGCCTGCTGAGACGTCTCATGATGAAAACCTGTGGCTCCGTTCACTTTTTGCTCTGGTGAAATGAGTGTTTGTATCCAGAGCGACGTCGAAGCTTCTGACAAATGTGAAAATATCAGATGTTTGTCTTGGCTCTTGTTAACGTCTCAGAGGAAGTGAAACGTGGTGAGTTTGGTTTCCCGCTAAAGCCGCGTTGTTCAGCAGCTGTCGCGGATGTTTTCTCAAAGAACGTTCGGTTTTGCCAACTTCCTGTCACACATTTGTTGGGACCGGTGGCGCAGTCAGGTACGTTACCTCACGGCGTGTTAGCCTCTTGAGTGTGCGCGGCGTTTTGAACTCGGGGAAACTCTGAGGAAACTGTGATTGCAGGTTGAAAATGTGATAGCTCGCACGTTATTAATATTCATGCTCTTTGAAGCCATTTTCATCTCCGTGTTTGTTTGCTGCCGGTGAAAAAGATGAAAAGACCTGCGGACCTCATGAATTCCGCTGCGAGAATAACAACTGCATCCCCGACCACTGGAGGTGTGACAGCCAGAACGACTGTGGAGACAGCTCAGACGAGGAGAACTGCAGTGAGTACCTGCCTCGTTCCCCTTCGGTTGCAGCAGTTTCTTTGGTTATAAATATGATGTGCACTTTCACAGCTAAGATCGGGAACATTTTCTACATAATAGTAAATTGATGTTAAAACGAGTTTTCGTTGCCCGATCGTACGAGTGGCACACAAACAGCTCTACCCTTCCACTCCTCGTTGAACGCAGCAGTAATAACTGACGGCACTGGCTGGAGAAGCTCGGTGAGCCGGTGTAACGCGAAGCTGTGCTTTCAGGTGTGCCAGGGAGATCAAAATAAAAGTGTGCGATGCAAAGATGTCCCTTCCTTTAAATGAAAGCACTGTGTGGTTACTCAAAGTCTGCTCAGCGCCGGTATAAATCATGCCTTTGATGTCAACTACTTTTTTTTGGATGTCAGAAGAAGAATTATGGCGATGCTGGAAAAGCCTACAGAAGCATTTCTAAAGACCCGGGTGTTCATCAATCCATATTAGGACCGACTGTCTTCTCGTGGCAGAATTTCAAGAGTGCTCTCGCTAGTAGCAGGCTTCCTGCAAAAGATCATACCAAGAGCACAACATGTGCAAAAGACATCAAGAGAAACATCAGAATACCTGCAGACAGCTCGACGGGTATTAAATCTTCATCCCGTTATGAGAAAACAATAAAGAAAATGACCGAGCCGTGCAGGAACTTAAGGCACATCTAAAGTTGGCAGAAGGACAGAGCGGAGAGGCAGTGATCTTCAGGCAGGTGAGACAGGAGCTGCACTGTGACAGGAATACAGAGCCGCTATTAAACTTTCAAACAAAGACGCTGCACAAATGATAGAGTCTGAACTGTGGAGCAGGGTTATGGGCAGCTTCGCTTCCTGACGACCTGGAAATGACCGAGAAGCTAAGGAGGAGTTTTGTAATCCACGAGAAGAGCGGCTCGAACGAGCGGCACGCTGAGCGGACGGACCTCAGTCCCCCTCACGTACCTTAGAGGTCATTCATCAGCGGCAGTTTTAAAGCTCAGAATTGCAAAATGGAAACGTGTGGCAGACAATGTGCACTCACAGTCAGCTGTGCTCGTTCATCGATCCCCTTCTGCTCGCACAGAAAAGGCTTCTCTCCATAGCTACATTCCTCTGAGTGTGTGAGTGAGAGCACACTTTTTATCTTTTATTATCAATGTGACCTAAATGACGTCATCGTTGGTTGCCCATCCAGTTCCCATATGGTCTGCTGCCACTTCTGCTCAGGGGCGTGACCTTAACCCGAGGTGTCGTGGAGTGACCTGTTCTCCTCTTTCACTGTGTGGATGGTAGATTTGGAGGATCCAGACGCAGGAGGCAGAGAACGCTGACAACAGCTCACAAAACTCCCAGAAGCACCAAGTCCAAAAACACAATAAACATTATAATCCAGAAGGAGCAAACTCTCACAGCCTGGGATCAAATCCAGAGAAAGGCACAGAGACTTGCACAAACACCAAGCAGCACATGCAGCGAAGCACAAAGAAAAGGCAGGACTGTGTTTCCTAACTGGGACAACGACACCTGTAGAGAGCTATTCGTTACCAGTACACACCAGTATCGGCTGCCTGAGGGTTATCCTGCACTGGAGTCTCATATGAGGAGCGGCGCTCGTTTTAATCCCAGAGGATCATTTTCCATGGATATTCTGAAGAAATGAAGTTCTCCCGGTGACTCACACCTCTCTCCATCACACACACATGCAAATCATCCAGGCCCAGCTCAGCGATGCTCTTATTATCGGAGCTGTTTGTCACACACACTCTTTCGTCTTTGTATTCTGCGTTGTTTGGATATTCATCATCACGTTTGAGAAAGAACTTTTTATTTACGTTTGAAACGATTTCCTTGTGTGTCTGCGTGTGTGAGGGGGAATGCTTTTGTCTGCACATGATGTGTGTGCCTTTGCTGAGTGTGCATAATGCATGTGATTTATTAGATGCTTATTCTCCATACCTATTAATGTCACTTAAAATGCAAATAAAAGCCAGTCAACTTTTGGACGGTGCAAAATTAAACAGGTGGACCCAGAGACAATAGACAGGCTGCAAAATCAGATTTTGCTGCAATGCCTGCTGGGAGTCTGGGTTACAGCACACCCGGAGTTAGCTAACAGTCCACGATAACAAGGGGAGGGCCCAGACGGAGGACGTGATGCAGCTGTTTAGCAGCGTCCTAATATCGTCCTCGGGGACGCACTCGCACTAAATGGCAAATCGGAGATGTTTGTCATCAGAGAGCGCGCCGCTCCGTTTATTGTGGGAGTAGAAATGAATGTGTTTACATCTTGATCAGCTTTGCCAGTTCATCCACTTCTAATACAACATGACTCTAATTAGATGAAACGATGGTTTTGCAGAGGCATTAGCATGTGATCCTCAACATTTGGCTGATGGCAGTTTGCTGAGTGTGAGGCTGGAAACGAGTCACGTTGCTCGATTGTGTCTTTTCCCCCCTCAGAGCCCGTCACCTGTAACCACAAGGACTTCGCCTGTGCTAACGGAGACTGCATCTCCTCCCGCTTCCGCTGCGACGGCGACTACGACTGCTTGGACAATTCAGATGAGGTTTACATTCACCTTATATTATTAATGACGGGGAATTGAATAGAAACATAAATATACTAAGTTTGTTTTTGTTTTGTTTTTTTGCTGTTAATAAAACGAGGAAACAGTAGTCATTAGTTTTGATCTGCGGGAAGAGCAACTCAATACAGGAAGTCAGCTGCTAATCCCTCCCCCCGTGGGTCTTACCCAGTAAGCAATGCGACGCTGATATACCTGATTATATTCTGATCGGTATTAAGCATCGTTAACTATCAGCAAAATCACATATTAATTATGATTGTGTGTTTAACCATTACAATCTATAGTGATGGGCTGTTGACACTCACACACATCTGCCAAGGTCACAGCTGGACCACACACACACACACACACACACACACACACACACACACACACACACACACACACACACACACAGTTCATCTACAGTGAACACACTAATCACACCTACAATTTGACGATATCTGGATGTTAAGACCTTTTACTCCCTCTGAGATGTGACAGCTGGAGGGACGTCAGCCTCGCTCTGTAATAAACATTTTCTGACTAATAAGTTAGTAAATGAGTCATGACGTGTTTGGCTGTTTTGGGCCATATTATAAAGTTATTAGAAGTTCACAGCACTTGTTTTAATTGACTTTTAAGGTGGCAGCCTGTGAAGACTGGGGTTAGGGTTCCTTCTTTTCTGCTGTGACCAACTCTAAAGGACAGCAGCAGTGAGACCTTTATCACAAAGCAATAACATGTGGTACTTATTACCGTATTTTCCGGACTACAAAGCGCACCTGAATATTTGCCGCACAACTTGAAATTATGAAAAAATCATATTTTGTTCATACATTAGCCGCACCAGAGTAAAAGCCGCAGGTACGCTAGTGAGCAGGCTAGTAGCGCTAGCGAGCGGGCTAGTAGCGCTAGCGAGCGGGCTAGTAGCGGCGGTGCACGGCCCACCTTGCAGGTGGAGGGCAACGGAGCGACTGCTCCACCAGCCTCATAAGAACCCCGCAAAGTGGGCCGCGCACCGCCGCCCGACCGACCCGACCGACCCAGCCCTTAGAGC
>VURO01029076.1:0-18751 GCA_015108175.1 Pelvicachromis taeniatus | reverse complement strand
TCCTGAGTAAATCGGTTTGGCTGAGATTAAAGTTATAGTTTTCACACAGCACACACAATATATTCTGGTGTCCCGTTATATTTTAGATAGCAAGGAGCAGACGGCTGAGTTTATTAAACTTCATCAAAACAATCTGCAGGTTTCATTAAAATTTAATAAACTATCATCTTGTCTTTATTTTTAGTTAGCACATACCTTAAACACTCAAAGCTGTAAGCTAATGATAGTTATATAAGAGCAGATGCATGCTGGTGCAATAAGCTGTACGTTTTACGTCCAATGGATGCATGATCTGATTAGTCGACTAATCGCAAAAATAATCGGTGACTAGTCGACTATCAAAATGATCGTTTGTGGCAGCCCTAGTAAAGTCCAAAGTGGTTCAAAGAGTCCAGCAGATCCCAAGCATAACATCAGAGGTCTCAGTCCAGAAGATTATCTTGTTTTAGGAACGACTAAGACACTACACGGAAACCTCAAACTAGGCGTGGAGCTTTAGGAAAGCACACATAATGGCGTTTTTTATATAAAGTACATTATTGTTTTGGTGGGGGGTTTGGATTACATTGATGAAACCTCATGGCTGAGACACATTTATCTTGCTCAACAATAAATATTATGATGAGCCCTTTTTACTTAACACTAGTATTGTGTTTATTTTCCTGTTCGTCAAAGACCAGGCCTTAAATACACATTTAAGACTTAGCGCTGATTGTAATGCTACTCTGTAATACCACACAGACACCCACTCTGTGATCAGTTTTCTCCTGATGTACATTTTGGGTAATATCTGATATGTTTTCCTCCTGCGTTTAAAGACAGACTGGGCTGCAAACATCAGCGTTCGCTTATAAGTGAAACGATATCAGACTGAAAGTACTGAATGTAATGTTGATATAAGGTTTAAATGTCTTCACAGTCGGGGTTCCTTTTAAGGCATCAGCAGGAGTAATAGCCCTCATCCAAGAAAAAGACTTCAAAGTGAACCGTTTAAAGAATATCTTACAGTACCTCTCTGCGCCAGGAACTTGCAGCAGTTTGCATTGCCTGAGGCAGCAGCGTAGTGTAAGGGTGTGTAGTAATTAAGGTTCATCACATTCATGTTTGCTGAGTATGCAGACAGCACCTGAAGCACCTGCAACACATCAAATCAGCACAGAGGAACACGTTAGAGCCTAAATCTGAAGTGCTGCTTACACTAATAATAAGACACTGTCATTTTAATTCCAGCTTTCAATGCAAAGTAGAATAATTCATAAGTAAAAAGAGATACAGCGTAACTTTGCAAGGTACAACAATGTTATAATCACAACTCAACTTATGCCAAACCTTACTTTCAGGTTTATAAATTGATATTTCAAAACATGTCAGCCATTATTTGATGATATAAAAGTGGGCTTGTGTGTCTGAGCAACTACTACACCTCAAAAAAGCCCCCCATGGCAGCATAGTGGACCGCTGTGAGCCGCTGTCTGTCAGAGGCGTTGGGGTCTCCCCCCTTCCTGATTATAGCTCTAACAAGCAGCAGAGAACCTGCTTTGACTGCCTCCATCAATGCTGTGACACCAGTTTTCTGAACAGAGGGGAAGAGAGAAGAGGAAAGTGTTAAGTTCCCACAGACTTTCTTCAAAACGCAATTCTCGCAATCCCTTTTGTTTACCTGGTCTGCTGCACTGGGGTCTGCCCCAGCATTCAGGATAATGAGACACAAGGGGGTACACTCCTGGGCCTTTTCACACATCAGCTGAAAGACATGAGTCCCATGCACTGACAAGATGTTGGCATCAGCACCGCACTCAAGCAACACCTGCAGGCAGCGGCTGTGGCGTTTGGTGGGGTAGATGCAGTAGAACAGCACACCTGAATCATAGCATGGGTGCAAAAGTTTAGGAAGGTCATGAGAATGAGACAGAAGAAGCAAGTAACGGTCAACAATAAATCTGTACATCAATGTAATCGGATTACTTTGAGGTAGCGATGGCTAGCTAAATGCTGTTTCAGCTCTCAGTCTAATTCACTGTTTCCAGTTCTTTGCAGCTATCAGCTAGCTAACAAGGCATTTTCATTTCTACTGCAAAATTAAAAGCAAGGCCCAATGACCCGAGGGCTTTGAAAGTGAAAGTTATGGACACATTTCCCTTTTCAGAAAAGTTTGCTTTGACAGATACCTTCCTCACATCTACTACAGAGCACAGCTACATTCTCACCTGCTAATTAAACTGCTATAAAAGGAGGGAGGGTAGGACACTGTGTTTTACTTTCCCCACACTTAAATTAATTGCCACAAGCCTCCATATTTCTGACACTCTGGATAACACAAACAGGTGTGTGTGACTACTGAAGCTCAGCCTGCTGTGAGTACTGAGACTAGGCTGAACAATACCCCAGGGAGAGCTGGGTGATATTAAGTTGCTCAGCGTGTTTCACGGGAGGACTTGATCTGTAATTAGATGTGTCCATGTGGCATGACACACAAACAGAACCACACCCTCATATGGCTCTTCACACATGCATGCATAAATACATCATACAGTATGTAAATTATGCAAACTTCGGGAAGTATTCAATCACACGAGAACAAACACAAATCACAGCCTTCATCTGTATCTCAAAGGAGAGCCAGTTAGAGTAATTGCTACCCCGGACACACCGTAATTGGGGTCATTATCACAATTACTTCAACAAGGTCCTTCAGAAGAACTTTGTGCGCTCTGATTGGAGTTGTCTGGGATACCACCTCCTCATCAATATCTAAAGAGAAACACTGCATTTTCATGAGCTGAAAGACAATACAAGAGATTCAGCTGACCTAACTTGAGATGGAAACGCCTCTATTTGGGAAACTGAGACTGAGAATCCATTAACCTTCCATTACCTCATACTTAAAGCCATTTAAGGCAGACAATCTGGATACACTTGGTAGACAATGCATGAGCTTTATTTGTGCAAGAACTTCTAATGAAATATGGCATATCGCAAACAAAAAAGCTCTGAAATAAAACTCTCTTGTCTTCCTGTGTGTTTCTGTGTTTTCAGTCTTGATCATTCTGCAGCTGTTAAATGCGACAAAACATATTTTTTCAAAGCATTATTTAACCAGAAAGTAAAAAGCTGCAGCTCTTTGTTTTACATTATCCTGGGCTAAAAGTGCGTTCTCACAGGAAGCGAGTCGCTTTCCAAATCTTACTTTAAAGCTAACAGTTGGTTTTTACTCGACATACTCCCGGTACCTAAGTAACCTCTAATGTATTTACTACCCTGTTATATGTCAGTCACCAATATCCTGTGCTTTTGGTGCCAGCTGAAGCTGAGAAAAAGTTCATTTTGAGAGGCGCCTACTTCTCACTGTCATAGTTTTTTTCACCGATAGTCACTTGTTCAATTCATTTAATGTGACTGAATTTCTATGGTCTCTAGTTGCCATGTCGTTGAAAACCACCCACTTAAGCTTAAGAGAGGCAAAGATAGGCATCAGTGCCCCTCTATAAGTGAGCATCACTGTTGGGCTGAGCCCTTGAAATGCCTCTGGGTTCTTATTTGGGCAGTTATTTTGAAACATTATTTGAATTCAATTCATTTTTACGGTCACCAAGACACTGAGACAGATTGGCAACCTTTCTAGGGTTGCCAATCTGCTCTTGCTTGCAGATTGCAAGCTGCCTCTTGCTTTGTGACAGTGTGGGTAGGTTCTAGCCCAGCTGCAATTCTGAACTAGATAGCCGAAGAAAACCACAACAACGCGGCCACCATATATACACTATAAGAACAAAAGTGGCCCACCTACACCTGCAGGAGCTCCTTGGCCGTAGAAACTCATGCCACACGGCTTTTGTGCTGATATTAATGCAAGAAGATGT
Organism: Pelvicachromis taeniatus; assembly: GCA_015108175.1. NCBI lineage: Eukaryota > Metazoa > Chordata > Actinopteri > Cichliformes > Cichlidae > Pelvicachromis > Pelvicachromis taeniatus. The sequence goes on along the minus strand of VURO01029076.1, from coordinate 14,894 downwards.
TTGAAATCTCATAGCTATTCAGTCAGTGGAGTGTTGCTAAACCCATGCAGAGATTATAAGTAGTAATGCCTTTAGTTTTAAACTCACTTTTGCCCTCTACATCCAGGAGACTCAGGTCGGCTTGGTTGTGGGCCAAAAGAGACACAATGGGATCGTTGCCCAGCTCAGCGGCTAACATAATCGGAGTACGGCCCCATCTCTCCTGAACATTGGGATTTGCTCCCTGGGAGAGAAGGAAGGTGACAAGGTCTGTGATGAGAAAACAAGAGAGAAGAAACAATCAGGAGACAGATGACAATATTTTGGGCTGTGGTAAATTCTCTGACCCGCAGATTATGTTTAAAAGTAATCTGAAAAACATGTTTATATCTCATCTCGTATGCACACTCATCTTTCCCCAGTGTTACTGCAGGCAGTGATTAAGATGTTTAACAAATTTAATAATATCCATTCCTTTTTCCATTGCACTGCTATTTTCGAGAAGTCTGTATGGTGCCACAAATCTTTGTGGACATATTTTCTTTGGCATGAAATGCAGCACGTAAACAAGGGGTTTTGAAAGACGCAAAGACTAAATGAAATAACCTGTACTGTAAATACCCACAGTATTTGAGTTATACAAACATAGCAATCATCTAACCAAATGTGTCTGATTTTTGCAAAGGAATGTCTGCCACAGTCAACCTGACAGGTATAGGATTACCAAGATTGTTGTCTGAAATTGCCACGTGGAGCACCCCTACGCCATCCAGCGGCTCTGTGAGATTGATGAGGTTTTCCACCCCGAGTTGAACCATCTTCTCTATCTGTGCCGTATCCACTTCATGGACTCGCTGAAGTAGGCGGTAGATCTGCCGGATCTCCAGGCGGCCCTGTGCCACTTTGCTGCTCATTGTGGACTCACTGAATGCCACCATGAAATAGGAGAGTTATAATTTCCAAATATACATGCATAAATAATTGGTTCTAATTTAATTACAAATTTTAGGTGTTTTCTTTTTCCTCTGAAACAACGCAGTGCGTTTTAAAGCTACCTGTTAATGTTACCCATGTGAATTTCATACAAAGTGACAATGGCGCAGTGCTTTTTTAAGTACCACTGGACCATTTGACACGACACTGAACATTACCACAGTACATGAAATATAAAGTCACAAGTATTTTTTTAAACTATAGAGTCATAAACCCTAAACTAAAAGGCTCCGTCAGCTCATCATAGCGCGCACCTTCTGCACGCGCACACGGATACGCTCGTTATACTGGCTCTTGTTTGGCACGCGGTCTTTACCCGTTTTCAAGAGCGCTAACACTTGTTGCTCTTTGTTATCCACATGGAACGCAGCGGAACGGAGTTCCGGAACTTCTGTATTTTCGTCTTTTGGGTTCTGCCACTTTTTTCTGCGTTCCGCTACTGAACAGACAATATCACAAGACCGATAAAAGACTACATTAAAGTTCCTGCACTTATTTTTTTTCCACTTCAAGCACTGCACATAGCCAGAACGCTTGGTCAGCGAAGAGGGTCGCGTCTGTGCCTACTTTCCCCCCCCAGGCATTCACTTCTCCTTAAAACACTGCTTTTCACTTTTCTATCCGTGCCGGGAGAAAGAAACAAAGTCGGTCGGCTCCATGGCAACGGAACGCGTGAAAATCCCGGGATCTCTGATGCTGCTTTCAGGTGCTCGTGATAAGCTCGGCAATACTGAAATTGTTGTAAATGAAAGCGTCACCACTTTGCATCCATTCATTTAGGTAGTAATTTAAAGACTTTATCTGTATTAACTTAACAAAAGCTCCTTATGGTAGTTATAGTATTTGCCAATGAAAAATTATTTCGATTAAGGAATGCCCCTTAATTGAAATATTTATCATTTATTACAGTGAATCTGAAAAGTCATCACACTTCGCTTGTTACACATTTGATTATGGCCTTATTCCAAAAATTCACAACAAAGTGAAAATCGTTTGCTTGAAATTCTTGCAAACTTATTAAAAAATTGCAAAATAAATAAAAAATAAAATAAAATAAATAAATAGATCATGGACATGAGTATTCACAGCCTTTGCCATGACACTCAAAGTCAGCATCATGTTCATCCTGTCTCCACTGATCAACTGTTTTTCTGTAACTTGATTGGAGTCCACCTGTGGTTAAATTCAGATGACTGGAAATGATTTGGATATGATTTGGATACACATAGTCCCATAGTTGACAGTGCATGTCAGACCACAAACCAAGCCATGAAGTCCAAGGAATTGGACAACCCTGAACCTCCGAGACAGGATTGTATGGAGGCACTGCGGAAGGGTACAGAAAAAGCTCTGCAGGTATGAAGGTCTGATTGAGCTCAGTGCTCTCCAACATCTATTAATGGAAGAAGTTTGGAACCACCAGGACTAGAACTGGCTATCAAGCCAATCTGAGCAATCAGGAGAAGGACCTTAGTCAGATGTTACCAAGAACCCGACAGAACTCCAGCGTTGCTCTTTGGAGAGAGGAGAACCTTCCAGAAGGACAATCATTTCTGCACCACCAGACGTTTCTCCACCAATCAGGCCTGTGTGGTAGAGTGGCCAGATAAAAGCCACTCCTCAGTAAGAGGCAGGAAGACAAGTCAGCGTGAAGGGAAAAATGAATAAAAAATGAATACAGCAATGTACAGAGAATCCTTGATGATAGCTTGTTCCAAAGTGCTCTGGAGCTTATGCCTGGGCGAAGGTTTATCTTCAAACCGGACAGTGACCACAAGTACACATCCAAGATACCAAATGAGTGGCTTCAGAATCACTCTGTGCATGTCCTTGAGTGGTCCAGCCAGAGCCCAGACTTGAACCTGATTGAACATCTCTAGAGAGATCCAAAAATGACTATTCACTGATGCCTCCTCACCAGCCTGATGGAGCCTGAGAGGTTCTCCAAAGAAGGATGAGAGATAGTGTCCAAAAATAGGTGTGCTAGCTTGTAGCATCATGCTCAAAAGACTTGAGGCTGTAATTGCTGCTAAAGGTGCTTCAACACATATCGAGCAAAGGCTGTGAGTAGTTATGGATGTGTAACAAATGTTTATTTTTTAATAAACTTCAACCAAACATGTTTTTCACTTTGTCATTATGGAGTATTGTGTGTAGAATTTCATTTTGGAATAAGGCTACAACATGACAAAATGTAAATCTTAATTAGGTTCAAATAGAAGAGCACATATATTTCTTTTGATAAGTAATGAGCTTCTTGATCTTTTAGCTTTTCTAGTAGCCTCCTAACAGCTGCTGGACTAAATATCCTGAACACTAGGGGTCACTGCAGTGCAGTATATGGGGACAAAAAAATCAACAGACTCCTTGTCTTGTCTTAAGCTAAAATTAGCCTGTTGAAGTCAAGGGAGGAGATGATAGAGGTTTGAAGTAGGAGCCAGACACAAAAGTCAGCCCAGCTGTGTGTATTTGTGAAGGCCAAAGAAGTGCCAGATTAAATAAGTGAAGTCCAAAGCAGGCGAAGCAGTGTGTAAAACCTGATGCATACCAGCTCATTTAATAAAAGAAACCAACTCCAGATGAGAGTGATACTGTTGACGTGAGCCGTATAACACTGGGTATCTGTATTTGTAGCACACGTGGCAAAACATACAAAACATATACAGTACCTTGCAAGGTGAAGTGGCAATTCTTAAAGATCACAAAAATATTTACAGTCTGTTACGGTTACACAATGTTTAGACACACTGACGTTGATGACAAACATGTCCTCGTTGCGAGGGAAAAAACGTACGATAAGAAAAAAGAAAAAAAAATCTGTGAATACACTCTTAAGCCATAATGTAAAAAAATGCAAAGTGAATCACCAATCTGCAAAAAAAAAAAAAAACAATTTTTCAAGCCATTTAAAAATATGTACAAAACCTTATAAAATGCACACTTGAAAAATAGGCAACCAAAGGCAGGCTATGTGTGAGTTTAATCAAAGAAACAGGGTTTGCATACTTGATATAAAGATAAGTGTAGCTTTTGTATTTGTTATTGTTTGCTTTGCATAAAAACTCCACCGTAAGATGATAGTAACAGCTACATAACTTTCACCATTTGAACTCCCACAAACTTTAAAATGTCCCTTAGAAGGACACAAGAAAAAGAAAAAAAAAAGACAGTTCTTGCTCTTGGCAATCCTCCACCTCCTCTTGCGTTTCTGGGCATAGCTAATGTCCTATAATGCTCTTATTGTTTTGTTTTGTATGATTTATAAAATCCTGTGGTTTCTCCACCGACCTTTCAGTGACTTCATTTGTGCATTTTCTCCTAAAGAATAGTGATAGTGGTTTGGACTTCATCACTCTGCATTTTTTCCAATACAATTGGCACTCTGTGTTGTGTTTCTGGGAATTTACTTGTGGTAAGAATGAAACTCTTAATAATTCAGGAAGTGTGTGTAATAACCTCTGATCATTTGGTATGCGCTGGGTGGATAACGGACACAAGAAGCCCTCACATTAATAATCTTTTTATAAGATAACCTTTCTTTAAATGGAATCGATGGTGCTCACTTCCAGCTCAGTGTTTTTATACTTGAACTCTGCTTAGCTTTGCTGAGTAGCTTTGAAGGATGCCTGGTTAAAAATAACCATTTTTTTAAATCTTATACTGGTCCTTGGCGTAGCCCCTTAGTTCAGCCTCTGTCTGAAAGAAGCAGTTTAAGCTCCCCTGCCGACCTTTAAGCCAACTTTCTTCCTATTATTTGCCCAACATAGATGCCCATATAAGGGATATCCATTCTTAGTGACATCATAGAGAGCTAAAAGTAGAAAAAACTACCTGAACCAGTTCCAAAAATGTTGGGAGAGTATGTAAAATGAAAATAACAAGCGAATGCAATGATTTTGAAATGTTATGAATACATATTTTACAACAGATTTTAGAAAACAAATCAAAAGTTTAAGCTGAAAATATTAATCATTTTGAGAAAAAAAAAACTTAAGCTCTTGAGTTGTTTGGCATCAACAAATCTCAAAAATGTTTGGATGGAGGCAAAAAATGGTGGAAAAGTTAGTGTTGCTAAAAAGAAACAGCTGGGGGAACATTTTGCATCTAATTCTAAGGTTCATTGTCTGTGACTACAGTCCGCTGTGACATCCACAAATGCAGGATAAAGCGCTATCATGCACAGAGGAAGCCATACACGAACATGATCCAGAAACTTCTCTGGGCCAAAGCTCATTTAAAATAGAGTGAGTCCAAGTGGAAAACTGTGGTTGGAAGAATTGAAATTCAAAATTCTTTTTGGAAAACAAGGACACTGTGCCCTCTGAAGAAAAGAGAAGAGGTACCATTTGGCTTGTCAGCAGCTCTCAGTTTAAAGGCTCTGATGGTACAGGGGTGCATCAGTACCTATGAAACTGGCAGCTTGGAAAGGCTCCATCAATGCTGAAAGCTATATACAGGTTTGAGATCAGCATGTTTTCCCATCCAGGCATCTTTTTTAGGGAAGGCCTTTAGACAATGCTAAACTGCATAATGCATATATTACAATGCAACAAAGAAGACCCAGGACTGCTGAGCAGCTTGGGTCCTCTATCAGACACAAATGGGACAATAGTCCTCTCCCAAAAGTCCAGCATCTGGTCTCCTTAACTCCCAGGTTTTTAAAGATGAGGGTAATAGTGATAAAAGTGATAAACATGGTCTTGGCCCAACTTTTTGCCACTGTAGAATTAGTTGTTATGCTTTCTTAAAATGATACTTTCTCTGTTAAAACATTTCATACGTGTTTTTATATTCTTTTGTGAATAAAATGTGGGTTCATGAGATTTGCAAATCATTGCGTTCTGTTTTTATCTCCATTTTACACAATGTGCCAAGTTTTTTGTTGTATGAATATGAAAATATTATACAACAAATATTGTATGAATATGACAATATTGTATGAATATGAAAATATTAGTAGGTCCCCTTTAAACACTACTGAAAGCTGAATGTTTTGTTGTTTTGATGTAAACTCACATTAATAGAATTACATGAAAATGTGACATTATAAGATAACCATACAGTGGCTTTTTCAGAATACATGTTGATGGATTTAACAAAAATAAAATGGCTGTTGCCAAAAATAGCTTTCCTTAAAGCTGTGAAACACAAAACAAATCAGTGTGATTAAAAAGGACTTCTGATATTCTTCTTGGCACTGAAAGTAAAATATAAGCTATTTTCTTGCTGAATAAATCCAGTCCAGTAATATCAGTTTCTCAGTGTCACTGTCTCTTGGACAAATCAGAAGCTCTCGTGCTCAGGATTTTTACACATCCAATCAGATGGTCTCGTAGAGCAGCATCCCACTGAAGATGGTCAGAGGTTCGGAGGAGTAGGCAAGCTTCCCAGTTACGAGGTCGATACAGACCGTGTCCCCTTCCTCCATGGGCAGGATGATGTTAAAGACAGCTAAAGCTCCCGGGATGTGCTTTGCCTCGGCCATGGGCTTTTCCAGGCCTTCAGGCTGATATCCAGCCGAGTCCGCTCGGGCCACTCCAATGTTGGACTTGGACAGCACTGCCTCGATCTTTATGTTTTTGTGGCCTGTCAGGATGCCACTGAAGAAGTACTTCCCACGCACAGGAGCTGTGAAATAACCTGAGGGACAGGAGAAGGTCATAATGACTGATTGCAGACACTGAGTTTAAATAAAGAAAATCTACAATTTTTTTTAAACTATTGACATTCCCGTTGTAGTAAAACTCACCTGTTTTGGGATTGTAGGCATTATTTTCATTGACGAAGATTTTATTAAACACTATGGTTCCCGTGTTTCTCATCGGGCGGGTCAGGGCAGCAGAGAAGGAAAGGCGTGGCACATGGGCATCGGAGCCTGGAGGACCTGATGACAGAGCAGAAACGAAGAGCAGGTGTTACCGTGGATTCGAGATCAAAGAGTTAGGTGCACTTTGATCTGCTGTTTAATAAGAACTCCACATACCCTGTTCACCTCTGAGACCTGGAAAGTAAGATGAAAGATGACAACAGTGAGTTAGTGATCCAGCAATATAATTCCTCGTGAATTTTTATGTTCATGTTATTTTATTTGTATTACATTGTACATATGGAGAGACATCAAAGATGAAGCAAATCCGTAAATGTTATTGTGCTCAGCAAAGTTTGCTATTTGTATCAGTATTTTTATAACTTAAGTTTATGCATGACAGCAGGTGACCCTTTTGGTGCATCCAACACAGGATTTTCACACATCCAATCAGATGGTAACCATGGGCTAGAACCATGACTACCAAAGTGTGGGCCAGGGCACATCGGTGGGCCAATGGTACAACAGCCGAACCATAGTAATAACAGAAATTCAGTTTGAAATTACTCTCAAGTACATACAGTTAAATATTTATATGTGTTTATTTATATAAAAACTAAATCAAAACTATTAAAGAGGGGTGGTCAATTTGTGGTATTCCTCATTACTATGACCTAAATGTACTCTTCTGTAATGAAGTTTGTGTCCCAGCGGGAGGTGGGTCACTTATCTGCCTTGACACTTTCCATATTACTGGGTAGCATTAGCAATTCATAGTTATATAGTTTGTTTTTTGAGTAAAATTTGAAAGCAAATTCATCACATTCTATTGCATTTTAATCAGCAACTTAAGCTTGGGTGGGTCCCATGTGAATTTCTGGTTTTTAAGTGGGCCGTAATACTCTTGACTTGAAAATGGCTAGTCGAGAGTATAGCTACTAGCTGAGTGAACATCCTGAGAGTTTTTGGCGCACTTTTAATGCCAATTATCAGCCAAACAAAAATGGTTTGCTGTGGTGTTAACAGCTTGTTCAAGATGCTACTGTTCAGTGAAAGTTTTATTATCTAGTGTTATTATATTTATATTTTGGGACACATTACCAGAAGTCTTACATATCCAAACGGTGTACAAATGCACATTACTAAGCTTACATTGGTTAAGCTTAACTTAACATTCCACTTTTTTGGCCAAAGATGATCACTTCTGGGGCCAAAAGGTAAAATATGGATTTTGAGTCCACAAACTGGGCCTACAGTATTTACCTGGGGGTCCCATTGGTCCCTGTTCGCCATCTCTGCCCCGAGGTCCTATCTTCCCTTCGGGTCCCATCGGACCCCGAGGCCCTTGCTCTCCTCGGAGCCCAGGTGGACCAGGTGGACCTGAAGGAGTGAAATGTTTGTTAAGACAGCCAGGAAACACTAGTACCAGTAATGCTATCCCTTAAGAGAACTCTAAAAACATGTACAATAAGCCAAGGAAGCCATAACGCGTGACATGGGATGTGCCCTCCCTTAGCTTTCAGACAGAGAGCACACTTTAAAGGGTCCTTTACTAAATCATTTTATGACGACAGCCTGGAATCTTTCTTTCATCTATTTTTCCCTCAGTCCAAACATACCTCCCTTCATTGGGGAGCTACTATCTCTTGACCAGCATTCAATTCCCATGCTTTCTGCCCTCTGTGACTCACCCTTAAAGTCCTGTGTTTTGAATCTGTGGAAGTCCCTGACCAAGTCGACCACTGAAGAGTTCAGCCTGTGTATGTTGGAGTGAACATGCTGCAGCTGGACGTTCTGGATATTTTCAATAGCATTTCCTTGAGACGTTACTGTGACATTGAGCCCATTAACGCAGTTCCACAGCCCAGACACATGTCGGTTCAAGCCCTCCTTGATGCCCTCCAGCTTTCCAGAAAACGAGTTGAAGCGTCCAGACACTTTTTCAAGGTTGGAGAGCCTTCGATCAAGGCCGTCACTGGACCGCCGACACTCCCCAATCTCAGTCACATGGTTGCTCCTAATTATTTGGATCTCTTTGCCCAGATCACTGAATCGAGTATTTGTGTCAGTAATGTGGTCGTCCAGGTCCGTTTGCAAGTTGTTCACCTTGAAAAGAAGATTGAAAGTTATACTATGAAATTACTTTTTATGTTTTCTTTCACCTGTGCTAAGCACATTATCTACATCATCTGTCAAGAAAACCCAAATGTCTGTAACATCCTTAACTATATGAATATTCTTTGAAAACACAGGTTCAAAGTAACCATGATGCATTTGGCTGACGTAACGCTTTTTTAGACTTCGCAAAGACACGTTTCATTTTGTGTATTGTAAATAAAACAACGCAGAGACTTGAAGTAAGGAAATCTTCTTGGCTACATGTTACAGATTATTTATTTATTAACTGAATGCATTTGTAATATTGTTTAATTGTTTTACTGTTTCTGCAATTGGGAGGTCAAGCACAGACATTGAAAACGATAGTTGTAGCTCCCCTGATGTCACCCACTGGTTTGTGAAGTAATGTTTTAAAGCCTTGAGTTGAGCATTTTTGTCATTGTCTTAGTTTTTTGAAACTGGATGTGATCATTGGGAGGACCTGACTGGAAAAGGCGTTTATTGTTAGCTTGTCACTTCCACAGCTGTTCTGTTATGCGCTTGTCTTCCCAAAAACACTTCCACTGTGTTTTGTGAGTTTTGTTTTTGTTTTTAAGCATTTTTAACTATTTCTCTTGTTTTTTTAAAATCTATTTCCATTGTGTTTTATTCAATTTCCATTTGGTTTTGTGTGGTTTTGCATCATTTTTCTGTTTGCTGGTGTTTTCTTAACTTGCAGTGCATTTGAACTGAACAACTCAACAGCCCACCCAACACCAGCCTTTCTGTTTTTCCAGGCAGTTTCCACTGCTATGCCTGCTGATCCAAGCTACCAACAATTACAGTGGGGATCAAAAGTTATATAATCTCCTTGTTTTGGTTCATTACCTACTTCATAGCCACTCCATGATGCAGTCAACACTTATAACAATAAGAAGTGGAAAAACGTCTTTAACAGCTTTAATTTACAGGTTCACATGTCAAATAGGAGTTTGCATAACTATGCTATTATCTGCATCACATATTCTTACCTCAACAATGATATTGTCCTTAGTGTTGGTCAGATCTCTTATTGTGTACCCGTGTGTCTGCACAGCCCTTCCCAGGCCCTTCAGAGTGTCATTAATGGAGCTAAAAGTATCCATGACCTCAACCAGCTCTCCTTGGATAGACTTCAGATCCCCTCCTAATTTTCCACTATGCACACTGTGACCTTCCAGACGTTTCTTTAGATCATTTATGTTGGTTTTACACTGTACTGTACACTCCTCCACTTCCTCTCTGAGTCGTCCCACCTCCTCCTGGAGGTTGGAGCAAACCTGAGAGCAGACGGATTCTCCCGAGTCGACTTTTCTCCGCAGATCAGTCAGCTCCACCTGGCATCTGTTGAGGCTCATCATGGTGGAGTTTTTAAATGTGAGCAGGTCCTTTTCTATAGTGCTGCATATCAAACACTCCTTAAAATCGCGGCCCAAAGTTTCCACTTCTGTGAAGATCCTGTTGAAGTGCTCGCCATCCTTCCCTGTCACAGCTGTTATCTTTTTCACATCAGTTGTTAAGTTAATCACTCTCTCAAACAGCGAGTCTCCCGACACCGACAGGTTGTTCAGCTTGGTGTTAAATTTTTGGATCTCATCCTGGTTGGCCACAACCTTCCACTCCAAAGTTTTCACAGTCTCATCACTTATCCGATCTTTTCCGTTCGGCCCGCAGGTGTCTCTGCACATGTTTGTGGTTGATGTTAGCCTTCTATCGAGGAAGGTCGTGATGTTCTCCAGGTGGCTTAAACGCCGACTGTGGTCTTTGACCGTGTCTCCAAGAACAGCTACATCCAGCTCTACTTTACCAATCTTGTAGCTGTGGTCATCCAGCTGAACGAGGACCGAGTTGCGCAACTGAGTGACGTCTCTCTGCACAGTTTCTTTCATGATGTTCCCGGTGTTTGTACACCTCTGCTCTGTCTTCCTCATTGTGTTATTCATCCTCTTCTCCAGTTCTCTTAGCCTGCCATTCAACCGGTCCTCTGTCACTCTTCCCTTTCCTCCACCCGTCCCAGCTAGCTCCTTATCCAGCCGCCCTTTAATAGTGTCACACTTGTTTGCAGTGGTGGTGAGTCGAACTTCAACATCAGACAGCCTATTTCCCAGCTCAGTGACTGTGCTGCAGCAGGCCTGTGAGCGCTCAGTCTCACTGCGAGAGATTTCCAAGCTTTGCCTCAAGTGCTGGTCTATGGAGCTGATCCTCTTCTCCAGGGCTGTGATCCTATCCCTGTCCTCCTGCTGCTGGCGCCTCAGGTCCTCCACGCCGACCTGGTGATAACGAGACATAACGATAAAAATGACTCATGAACAGCAGTGTTTTCGGTTTCTCATTCTTTCAACATACTTTTTGTGATTTTTAAGGGTTTCAAAAGGTACGAGAATAAAAATCTCAGTTTTTTCCTGAACTGTAGGTTTGCTTTGTTGTTCTGCTTCTTAGCAGGAGTACTTTTATCTATATACTAATACCATATGTATTACTTCACTCTATATAAGAAAGGTACTGAGAAATCTAAACACTGCATGAACAGGAAAGCTGCTTAGCCTTAGAAAGTCCCCCCCATGAAGCCCCTGGTACAAAGTGTTTGTGCTGATGTTTTTTTAAATGTTATTTTTTATGGATTGCTGTAAGGGTTTACTTAACACAGGCCAACAAATTAAGCAAGGGAGAGTGGAGGTGGGATTTCCGTGACCAGTCCTCTATTTAATCTTCTTGGCATTTCTTATCAAAGGTTACAGAGCTCAGTTAAAAGGAAGAACGTTTTGATTAAATATTTTAAATATTTGTAAATATCAGTAATTTTCTATCATTGCAAAGAATTTGTTTATAGGTTTCATAGGTATACAGTGCATACTGAGGCTATAGTGAAGAGAAATATTTTTGTCTGGAGCAAACAAGTTTGTTTACTTCATTCAATCCCTGAATGGATCCAGTAACTTAGCTTCCCTTTTTCTTAAATTATGTTCTCTGCTAACATTTCCAACCATCACCAGATTTGTACATCTAGCTAAGCTGCAGATAAGATGTGTAATCATATCCTACTGACTGAGATCATAGCTGGCAAAAACATAGACAGTACAAAACTTAGCTAAGCTAATGCTGAAGTGCCTTAAACCTGCTTTAAGGCAGCAGGCGATAGCTGTGGTTGCAAAAAGACTTACGTCAGTCCTATGGGTAAATCAATTTCTGCCTTTACTCTGTAAACACCTTCCTACTTGTTTTATGGACTCATTTACTCTTTTCATGTCATATTGAATGAAAGAGTACATTTACAAATCTTCATCATTCTACCTATTTTACTATTTTGCAAAAGACTTTTGCAAAATAGCCTTGTTTAGAAACAGGTGCTATATAAATAAAGTATCAGTCATCACAGGGGTGGTTAGGCTTATAGCTAGCCAAAAGTGTCAGAACAGTGACATGGAGACCAGAGACCAAACACCAGGGGCAAAATACCTGCTGATGATGCAAAACACGCAGGGTAAACTTTTCTCATTTTTGAGGCAAATAAATGAACCGACTACCACTAAGAGCCGAGTGTACATACGGTGACATACTGTCAGCGACAAACAGACACAAGACGATCAAATCACTTCCTCTAGTTTACGTAACAGGTGGTGTCGTTAAAAACAACGGTTTCTAGAAGCTGCCCTGCAATGATGCCTCGTATGCGGCATTTTAGATTATATGTGCTCAGAGTGAAGATCTGACAATGCAAGAGCAACTGTGACACACAAAGAAGTAGCTTTGTGCTATGGTATGCACAAGTGTGGGGCCCTCCATGTGTCGCGTCCTGCAGGGACCCTTGAAAGCACATGAGGCAAATAAAAACTCACTTTATGCAAATAAAATCTGATTTATGTCGAATCCTAACTGTCTCTGGTAAACTGTTTCCTTATTGTCATTTCACTTTTCTAATCGGTCTTTCTGAGCTTTCTTTCTTTTTTTTTTAAGTAATCCTTTTTTATCGTTTGTTTGTGCAGTGGTTTATGCTGGAGTGCTGTTTTCCTGCACTACAGCCAGCATGGGGCCATTATCTTTTACTGCTTCGAGCAGAAAAAAAATCACTTCCCACAGGGGGAAAGGCATGAAAATCTAACTGCTAGTAAACAAACCACAAGTACTCTTTCATTTTTTTTTTTACTGATAGGGGGGTAAATGATAGTGATTGTTGCCATATTGATATAATTACGACATAATTAATTATGACATATTGGACTTTACTTGACAGGCAGAGCAGGACAGAGACACCCTTCTCTCCAGCTCTGTCAGTATCTCTTCCTTTAGGATGTTCAGCTGGTTCCCTCCACCTCCTCCTTTGCCTACTCCATCCAATTCGTTGCCTCCTCCATTCACCAGGTGGTTGATAGTAAGCAGTGTCTGATCATGTGCCTAAACAACCAAAACATTCACAGAAATGAACATCATCCATGCTTACATGTACAAATAGCAGATTTCTGGACAGCCACAGAGCTGCATATTAGTTACCTGTGTTGTGTTGTAGAGCTGATCCAGCTTTGTCTGGATGCTGTTGATGGTTTTCTGAGCTGAATCTGCAGGGATAATGGCCCCAGTCAGCCCGTGCCTATGAAATAGAAAAAGTATTGATTCCCTCACGTTTTGGCCCAGTTAAAGAAATGTGTGAAAAAAATTAAGGTTAAGGAATATTTCCAGAGCCATAAACAGGAATTGAAACACAGTGTGCCATACATACATGACCCTAACACCACTTCTGGAGCGTTTTGCTAAGTACTAAACAATGTCAACGTACAGCCTCTGGTTTATGCCGTTAATGGTGGTCTGCATGTTGTTGAGGTCTTTGGTCAGGCCATGAATGGTGTTCTCCAGCTGTCTGATCTTCTCTGTGTCACCTGGACAAAAGGAGAGGAAGGAGAAGGAGCAGCTCAAATTAAAGTGTAAAATGTGCTGCCTAGTACTATAATGATATTTTCTAACTGCGTACTCAAATGAAAATGCCTAGACATAACCATGTTTTTCAGTCAGCTACTTATATTGACTTATGTGACTGTTTCGATTTAAAATCTTTCTAGATTGGGACCTTTTTCAGGTAATAAAGGAAACACACAGTTCACTGAGGTTCTGTAAAAAGGCAGTAGTCCTTCACATTATCAGAGGTCAGAAGTCTTCATTCATGCTCGAGGAATCAAAACTCAGAAGATATTCGTGGAAAAGTACAAACACCTCAAGCATGGGAGACAAAATTAGTTGCATACTAATAAGATAAAGAATATTTTATGATTTTATTTTTATTTCACCTTCTCCTCCCCGCTGTCCACCACCTGTGTTGTAGTCAGTCTCCGTGACAGCAGTCTCAGGGGTCCCCTGTGGTCCATTGTGGCAATCCTCCCCTGAGTAACCATGGCAACACCTCCACTCCATTTCTGTCACCATCTTGTAAGCTACTTTATATCTTGGTCTCCTGTATGTCCGATAGCTGAGGATGAAAAAGGAGAACGACATCCAGATTTTCATGTGCTTTCACTTGACAGGACCCCGTGAACATATGGAGGGCATAGCCCCCTTTCATCTCTATGAAAAACACTGTTTCAAAACTGTTTTATTTTCTATAGTCAAATTTACCTGTCACTGTATGGAGTGCAGAAAAGCCAGTATGGATATTACAATATATGACAGAACTTTTTAAAAGCAGACTTTTCAGTTACCGTATATCTTCCATTAGTAGCCCCGGCATTTATTCAAATAATTATTCGGCCAGCCCGGCGTTTAAAAAAGACCGCCGGTTGTTGGAGACCGGCTCTTATTCCCTTCTCAGATGGAATTGTCACGGAAGTGAGAGGGAAAGAGGACCCAGGCGCGGTTTTTAGACTGAGGTGAAAAGACGTGCGTTTACTTACAGTGCTCCAAAACGTATTCCAACAGTTCACAAATAATGCAGTTCCAAATTGTGCTACTCCTTTGCTCACGAGTGTCTCCTTGTCTGTGGTAGGCCAGTGCACGA
>VURO01029074.1:0-11696 GCA_015108175.1 Pelvicachromis taeniatus | reverse complement strand
GTGGGCACACAACAAGCGCACAGTCAGCAAAGCTCAGCTCATATGTGTTGGGATCTGGATAATTGCTGCAGTCTGCAGCTCTCCTTATGTCGCTTCCCGAACTTTGTTGGAACACACTGGGACACATTACTGTGGTTATTCTATGACACATGAACAGAAATGGAGTCTCTATATTTTTTGCTTTCTTATGGGCTTTGTGATCCCATTCCTGGTAATAGTCATCTCTTATGCGGCCATAGGCATTCGTGCTATGTGCATGTCAAGAACAAGAATCATTTTCTCCATCATTTTTGCATTCTTCATCTGCTGGTTGCCTTTCCACGTTTTCAGTTTTATTAAATTAAACAATATGACTACCTCAGATCTTAGCTCCATTGTTAGAATCATGGGTCCTCTGACTGTGAGTCTGGCTTTTCTGAACAGCTGCCTGAACCCCATTCTCTATGTTTTCATGAAGAATTCACAGAGAAGCTTCAACAGTCCATACAGTCCAACAGAGGACCACATTTTGTCCACGCGCTCCATGTCAACCGCAAATACCACCCAATGTAAACTGAAATAAACTCTTTTTTTCATGTTCATGTCAAATTGACTGAAACAATGACAGATATTAAAAAGTGTGTCTTAATTTGTTACTTGATGTTAAAGCAAATTGTTCTTACTCTTGCTGGGAGTATCCCACTGTGGTGGTTTGTGCATGCACATAGTGGATGAACCGCAGGCCTTTGATGGTAAACTGACAGGAGACATGAATGCCAGGCAAGAGATCAGCTGGAACCTGTGCTTGTGTGGAAACACAGCTAGCATTAAAATGTAAACAAATTTCAGTAATTTACCATTTAACAGATGACTTTTCTCTTGCTAATCACCATGGCCAACATGTAGAAAAGATGGAGCGGGAAAAAGTTGCTAAAACTTCTACTGCATTAACAAGGAAAGGGGTGATGATGATGATGATGATGATGATGATGATGATGATGATGATGATGATGATGATGATGATGAAGAGGGCTCAGCAGCTTGGATCATGTTCAGTCTAAATCCGACATGGAGAAGGCTCAGGAGAACTTTCAGATTAGCATCTAGTACAAGTATCAAATACAGGGTATTAACCCTGATGTTCCTCGACTGGGGTATAGGAGGCCTCCGGGGTCCCGTAGTACCCCACGGTCGAGGTAGACGAGGTAGTCTAGGCCCAATGTTCCCCGACTGGGGTAGCCCCGGATGGGGGGGGTGTACAAGGGTTAAGACCAGCAGTTTGAAAAAAAAATCTTGTTAAATTATGTAATTTCTTAAAATTGGTATCAGAAAATGATATACATATTTACCAGTTACTTTACACAGTTATCTCACTTCATTACCATTGGCAGCTTTACCCAAAGCAAACGCAAGCTCAACTTACAGCAAACATGAAGTTAACATAGTGTGCACCAGTGATGCAGTGAATCACAAGAGCCAACTCCCATTAAGTGAGAGCCGCCTCCCCACTTTTTTTTTTTTTTAACGAGGTTTGTTGTGTTGCCACAATATTTAAATGTCTGCTCTCCTCCAACAGTAGTATGCACTCTGGAACCAAATGTGTTGATCACCGGCTGGGGCTGGACTGAACCTATGACCTGAAGTTAAATTTGCATAAACATTTGCACAGTTTTTCCTACACAAATAGAAATAAAAAAATACACACTTCTACATAACCAGAATATCTTCCAGAGAAAAATGGAGAAAAAAAACATCATTTGCAATAGACTCATTCATTTTTTTGTCCTAGCAAGCCCTCGCTATGTAAAACAAACTGATGCGCTGTATCAGTCCTGATAGGGCAGGTCCTTGATGGCTGGCACTGCTGTGCTTTAAAGTTTGTCAGCCCTGGAGGACCTGCCAGTGGTCTGGGACATATGCCTGCCTTGCCTTTTGGCAAGCAGCGTGTCTGATGGCGGCCTCTAGCCCACACATCAAATATAGGCTATTAGCATCAACAGCTCAAAAATACAAAAAATCAAGACAAGCATCATCTTGTTACAATATGGAGTGGTAACTTCTTTAAAGTGTTTACATGAGCAGATTTCAGCAAATTACATACACATTTAATAACTACTACACAGGAGTATGACATCATCATTCTCCACGCATCTCTAGTTTGATACAAAGCAAACACAAACCCAACCTACAAGAAAGGTAAAAATAACACAACACCTGTCAACATCTTGGTGGAGTAATCAACTGCCTCTCACAATTCTGCCACCTTGTGGCCAAACGTCATAACGTCAGGTGAACCCCTACAGCACTCTCGAAATGTACGTCACAACATCAAATTCACTGCCGACCTTAACCCAAACACAGTAAATATTTCACATTACTGGGAAATTATCCCCACTAACTGCATGGATGGATGGATGGATGGATGGATGGATGGATGGATGGATGGATGGATGGATGGATGGATGGATGGATGGATGGGAAATTAAACTATAAAATAAAGTCATGTGTTTGCCACCAGGATGCATATGCATCTTCTTTATTGCAGGATGGCAGTGGACAGTCTGTCATAAGTCATTTATAGTGTGCCACAACAATACAATAAACCTTATTTGTTTTCTTCAGTCCACTGTGGGATCTTGGAAGAATATGATCGCCCCTACAATAAGAGCCAAATCAGATAAAGTATATTTCAGGTTTAACAACAATACAACACAAATTAAAGCACTCTTAAAATGCGAGCACTTGTCTGAATATCATTACAACCAGACACATATGCAGCTTCTTTATTGCAGAATGGGAGTATTTTATGTATGGTTTATTGCCACCTCTTCATTCAGGCCATGACTGTGTGTCACTTGTTTGCCAGCTGTCCTCTATCAGTATTTTCTCTGGAACCAAATATTTGATCACTGGATGGAGCTGGACTGAACTGAAGGTGCATTTACATAAACATTTGCACCATTTTGCTTACACAAATACAATGCTAAAAAATGAAATAAAAAAAAATCATGCGCCATTAGACTCTTCCTACTTCATTCTTGGTCCCAGCAAGCCGATCCATCAGTGTGTCCTGCAAAACTGGATAAACGAGACTATTGCTTATCACTAATGTGAAAACACATGTAAAATTCGTAACAATGTGCATGCTGTACTGGATTACTGTACTTCAGAGCACAGCTAATGGGAATCCTATAAAAGACAAAAACACATGATTAAAAGTTTCCCACCGTCCATACAGCATTGATATTTTACTGGACACTACTATTGTTTTGGTATTTCATGGTGGCAGCCCCTCAGTATGCTGCTGTTTATTGCATTTTCGATAAATTGAGACAACGAGAGATAAAGTGTCTGTGAGGATTTTTGAAATCCTAAATGAGTTATTCAATGAAATGTGGAACATAGCCACAATGCCCTGTAATAAATGCTGCTCTTATAAGGTTTGTCCAACCTTTTTAGTGTTGTTAGAAAAATGCTGATTTGGGTAGAGGTGTGGTGAAGAAACAAAGGTGTTTCTGTTCTCTGGTGTGTAATCTGAGGGGGAGGAGTAACAAAAGCAAATAAAAGCAGCAAGATCAATATCAACGTGGAATACAGACAGACTCTCTCAGCTAAAAGGAACATGGAGAATGGTGAGATCATTTAAACATATTAGCATTTCATCATGTGAAAGGTGATACGATTTATTCATAAACTTAATAAAGTTCATTTGTTTTTGTTTTTAGGTAACATCAGTTCGTATGCAAATCAATCATCTGGACTGGAAGCAGCTTTGAGACACATACAAACAGCCTCCATTGTCATCTACTGTGTGATAATTATAGTTGGAACTCTGGGCAATGCTCTGGTTATTTACGTGACGGCCTTCAAAATGCAGAAGACAGTTGAAACTGTTTGGTTTCTCAACCTGGCCATAGCTGATTTTCTCTTCACAGCCTTCCTGATTTTCTCAGTCATCTCTCTCTCTCAGAGTCACCGATGGCCTTTTGGAGCATTCATGTGCAAGCTCACCACCTTTGTGAACATAGTCAACATGTTTGCCAGCATCTTTACTCTAGCAGCCATGAGTCTGGATCGTTGCTTGTCCATCTGGGTGGTGGTGTGGGCACACAACGAGCGCACAGTCTGCAAAGCTCATCTCATATGTGTTGGGATCTGGATAATTGCTGTAGTCTGCAGCTCTCCTTATGTCGCTTTTCGAACTTTGTTGGAACACACTGGGACACATTACTGTGGTTATTCTATGACACGTGAACAAATATGGAGTCTCCACATTTTTTGCTTTCTTATGGGCTTTGTGATCCCATTCCTTGTAATATTTGTGTCTTATGTGGCCATAGGCATCCGTGCTATGTATATACAGAGAACAAGGAGACGTAGATCTCGCCGAATTATTTTCTCCATCATTTTTGCATTCTTCATCTGCTGGTTGCCCTTCCATGTTTGCAGTTTTATAGAAATAAAGGCTACGACTAACCCTGACCTCAGGACCATTGTTAGAATCATGGGTCCTCTGACTGTGAGTCTGGCTTTTCTGAACAGCTGCCTGAACCCCATCCTCTATGTTTTCATGTGTGAAGAATTCATGAAGAAGCTTCGGCAGTCCATATGTTTTGTACTCGAGAGAGCCCTGGCAGAGGACCACATATCATTTATGTCCACCCGCTCTGTGTCAACCTCAAATGCCACCCAAAAGTCAGACACTGCTGCAACTTCAAAGAGGACTGACACAAGCGAGTTAAAATCTTTCACAGAAAGCAAAGTGATCTTCACTGAGGAAACACCCAGCACCGAATAAGATTTCAACATCAGGCAATGTAAACTGAAATAAACTTTTTTTTTCATGTTCATGTCAAATTGACTGAAACAATGACAGATATTAAAAAAGTGTGTCTTAATTTGTTACTTGATGTTAAAGCAAATTATTCTTACTCTTGCTGGTAGTATTCCACTGTGCTCCCTGTGTCAGACGGAGATGTTACGACTTCTCTGATCAGTCACAGTAATAGAAACCCTTTGTGGCTGTGCGTCAGCTTGAAGTTGCAATTGTTGATTTACTGATTAAAACAACCAATATTTCAAGATTACATTTAAGATTTCCATTTGTGTTCATAACCTTTTCATCTTTGAGCTTGTTAAACCATGCTTATTAGTATCAGCATCTATTACACTGTCAGAGACTCAACATTGATCTTTATACAGTTTTAACCTGTGAATAAAAACATGGTGATCAAATGCTTTTGCCTGTCTCCATGACAAAGCTGATAAACACCTGCTTCACCGCTGATCTAACAGGATGTCACAGTGTTCTATATCTGACTTGGAACAAACTATGTAAATCAGACTGCACACGAACCACAAAACACATGCTTTAATGTAAAAGCAAACAGGAAAATATATAACTGAAATTTTTTCTTCAGCACATTAACACTTTAGTATTTTTTTTTAAAACATTATTGAACTATGAAGTGCAGGAAATGAACCAGAGTCCCTCAGCCAGTTCTAGGTATCTTGCTGCACACATACTGTGCATGCCTTTCTAACTCTGAGACTCAATATCACAGCAGTAACAATTACGCTATTCACTCTAAGACTAAGTTGCTAAAAGTTTGCCTTTCATGAGGGTAGATATCAAACTGTAACGGCAACAGTAAATGTCAGTAATGTTTGGTTTTCACTAAGGATCTCCAGAGTTAAACAAGGTCACTTGCCAAGTCAGCATCATCAATACTGCCTATGATTCATATCCAGATTCTCCAGAACTATAAAATTATACAATTCCTGTTTAGTGTCTGATATATTTATCACTTTGCCTACACTACAGGTCTTCTTCATTTGTGCCCTTTCTTCTACTGGCTGCAATTCTAGCAGTGTAAAAGGCACTAAGCAGAAGGAGTGTAAAAACATTTTATAACTCACCAAATTAATGCACACATTACTGTGACAATGTGATGTGCAGTTTATGCTTCTTCAGTGACTTTAATGAGGTATGGCCTTTTATGGATTTTCAGTCCAGTTCTTGTGTAATTCAACATTCCTCTGCTATTTTTCCCTCTTTCCCTACCTTAAAAATGGCTTCTTGAAAGCCACTTTTCCACTGAGACTGTTTCTTATGAGCCCTCAGCATCAACAATAGATGGATCAGCTGAAGGGCCAAATGCAGCTGTCTTTTCCCTAATACTTAGAGACACGACTTTCAGATACTTGTCACTGAAAGAGATAAGTACTAAACTATTTGACTACAAAGAGTCTGTAGGCCTGCTACTTCTCCATTTTGTCATGTTCCTCTTTTTTTTTTAAGCACACAAAAATGCTATTTTATGACTGTCAAACTGTGTCATTGTTGACATTTTTCAGAGAGCCAAAAAAGGAAATGAGAACAAATTATGTTTTGGTGACGGTCTGCTAATAACAAATTGCAAATTGAATGGTACAATTTACAACGAGTCCGTTGCTAAGTTGTCTGTTATGTGTTGACATGACACTCATTTGTCTCGTGAGCTAGATGTCTTTTTATACTTTGGTGAGTCATAAGTCAGTGTTAAACAGCTTTAAAAAAAAATCCTGTGAAAATGATCAGCTACAAAGACTGAACTGAAAATGAATGAAAAAGCAGCCGATGTCCGAAGAAAGATCTTCAGGAAAGCTGAAGAACGATTGCTCACGATAACTTGAACAACGGCAAAAAATAGCAAACCATTACAAGAAAGTCAGATTCCTTGAAAGAGAAATACAAAAAAAACAAAAACAAGAAGCACTTCAAGAACACATCCTTCCACAAACGCAGCTCACTCTCTGGGCAGAATTAAAGAAATAGTGCTGTAATTTTAAAATATTAATTTTTGTTTTCTTTGTTCGTTTTAAATGTAGCCTACTTTACAGAGTTTGTAGCGGAGTAAAAATAAAAGAATATAAGTTTGATCTTAATTGACCTTGACAAAAAAAGTCAGAAGTCCAGTGAAACGTGAAATTTTAGAACCATCAAATCCTCCTAAAACCAGCAATTAGACTTTGTCCTCTCTCAGGGATATGAGTCTGAAACCGCTACATCGAGCACCAATTATGTCATCTTTACATGTCCTGCTGTACAGTCAAGGGGACATCCTGCGCTTTCTATTGGTGCCATATTTTGGGAGGTTGGGCAAACAATTTCCAAATTTTTTGGCTACAAGGCAGATCAACCGGCTTTATTGTCATTTCAACCATGTGCAGTGGTACGTACACAGTGAAACGAGACAACCTTCCTCCAAGGCCATCATGCTACATATAACAGACAATCAAAACAGGACCACATAAAGTGCAAAAGTAACTTGGTATATGAAGGCGTGTGTGTGTGTTTATGTATGAGATTGTGCACATAAGTGCATGAGGTAGTGACATGTGTGAAGGTATATGTGTGTGTGTGTCAGTCCAGTCAGTGAGTGTTCAGGAGTCTGACGGCTTGGGGGGAAAAAACTGTTTTGCAGTCTGGTAGTGAGGGCCCGAATGCACCGGTGCCTCTTGCCAGAAGGCAACAGGGTGAAGAGTGTGTGTCAGAGGTGTGTGGGGTCCTCCACAATGCTGGTGGCTTTACTGATGCAGCGGGTTCAATAGGTGTCTGTGATGTAGGGAAGATAGGCTCCAATGATCTTCTCAGCTGTTCTCACTATCCGTTGTAGGGTCAAAGGATAAAAGATTAACGCACCCTCACAGATAGATTGCCTGAGCTCCTCTCCTTTTGTTCTGTTCATTGAGCCTTTGGCACAAGAAATCTGACAAAACAATGACATTAAAGAAATTAGAATAGCACCACCAGAACATCAAACAGGATTATTCGCTGATGATCACATACATCCAAAATGTGGACTCAGCAGTACACTTTTTACACTCCTCGCTGAATTTGGTCTGGGAGGAAGGAGTAATGACACCAAATAAAAGCAGCAAAAGACAGAAACCAATGTAAAATAAAAGACAGACTCTCTGCTAAAAGGAACATGGGGACTGGCATGCATTTGGCTTTCTTTTAAACTGCACCAAGTGAAAAGTGATATGATTTCTTGAAAGACTAAATAAAGTGATTTTGTTTTTAGGTAACATCAGTTCGGCTGCATCAAATGGACTGGATGCAGCTTCCACACACATACAAACAGCCTCCATTGTCATCTACTGTGTGATAATTATAGTTGGAACTCTGGGCAATGCTCTGGTTATTTACGTGACGGCCTTCAAAATGCAGAAGACAGTTGAAACTGTTTGGTTTCTCAACCTGGCCATGTGAAGGCTGTGATTTTCTCTTCACAGCCTTCCTGATTTTCTCAGTCATTTCTCTCTCTCAGAGTCACCGATGGCCTTTTGGAGCATTCATGTGCAAGCTCACCACCTTTGTGAACGTAGTCAACATGTTTGCCAGCATCTTTACTCTGACAGCCATGAGTTTGGATCGTTATTTGTCCATCTGGGTGGTGGTGTGGGCACACAACAAGCGCACAGTCAGCAAAGCTCATCTCATATGTGTTGGGATCTGGATAATTGCTGCAGTCTGCAGCTCTCCTTATGTCGCTTTTCGAACTTTGTTGGAACAAACTGGGACACATTTCTGTAGTTATTCTATGGCACATGAACAAATATGGAGTCTCTATATTTTTCGCTTTGTTATGGGCTTTGTGATCCCATTCCTTGTAATACTTGTGTCTTATGTGGCCATAGGCATCCGTGCTATGCGCATACCGAGAACAAGGCAACAGAGATCTTGCCGAATTATTTTCTCCATCATTTTTGCATTCTTCATCTGCTGGTTGCCCTTCCATGTTTGCAATTTTATAGAATTAAAGGCTATGGCTAACCCTGACCTCAGGACCATTGTTAGAATCATGGGTCCTCTGACTGTGAGTCTGGCTTTTCTGAACAGCTGCCTGAACCCCATCCTCTATGTTTTCATGTGTGAAGAATTCACGAAGAAGCTTCAACAGTCCATATGTTTTGTACTCGAGAGCGCCCTGGCAGAGGACCATGTGTTATTTATGTCCACTCCCTCCATGTCATTAACCTTGTTAAAGACTTTCCGAATGTCAAACACTGCCGCAGGATCAACCAGGACGGACACGGCCGATCTGAAATCCTTCACAGAAAGCAAAGTGATCACTGAGGAGACACCAAGCACCGAATAAGACTTTAACATCAGGCAATGTCCTATAAATTATTTTTTTAAACAAATCAAACTGAGTTAAATAGTGCACTCATGCACAGAAACATGTGTTAATATGTTACTTCATGTTAAAGCACAGATTTAATTGCTCTTATTATTGCAGGAAGTATCCCACTGTACTCTCTTCAAGTGTAACAAAGAGAAGTTACTACTTTTGTGATCAGTCACAGTCCCAGAAAACCTATGTGGAAGTGCTGCAGCTTTGGGATGAAATTACTGGTTTATTGATTAATATATCATGTGAATTTTTTTAGACTTTCAAGATTACATTTAATAAGTTTTCTATTTGTGTACATAACATTTTCATGTTTGAGAATATTAAACCATGTTTATTAGTATGGGCATCCATTACACTGTCATAATAGAACTATCAACACGTATTAAGCTTTATGTATTTTTTTAACTTGTGAATAAAAACATGCTGGTCACCTGGAATGTTACTTTGAGACTAAAAGATTAAAAAGAACATTGAAATGTTTTTACTAAAAAAGTTTTATAAAGCATTTGCCTAACAGGAGAATCGATACTGAACTGTAACATAAAGAGGGAGGGTCCACCGTGGATAGATGGCCAGGCTTTCTCAGGGCTAACACAGAGAAACAGCCAACCATTTGCACTCAAATTTTCAAGTATGGGCAATTTACAGTCACCAAATAACATAACCCCACTAATTGCATGTATTTAGACTTTGAAAGGAACTTTTTCTGTCTAAGAACACAGATTTTTTTTTAAATTCAAATTTGAAAGAATGGTGTATTTCAGAGTGTTTTGTCACTTAACCTGTTTACAAATGAAATATGTGTAAATTATATTCATGCTTTTGTATTTCCCTGTTTGTTTCTCACTTCCTGTTTTATTTTGGTAGTTATTAGTCTACCTAGTTCTAAATCTAGATATACTTCCCTCCTCTGTTTCCTTGATTGTCTACAGCTGTGACTTCTTACCCTTACATTTGAACTTCCCTAGGTTCGTTCCAATTGTCCATTTTGCTTAGGAAGGTTCCTAACTGAGAGACGTGACCTGGAAGTATCTGTGTGGCGGCTTCACTAAGAACAGTTCCAAATACTCCAAATAGAAAGGAAAGGATCTTCGTTGTTCTTTTGATTGCTTCCTTTACCGTTGGATAAATTTTTACCATCCTTTATGAAGGGAGAGGAAGGCATACATTATAATCCACAAGTATAAACTAAGACTGATAAATGTGTGCAGTGATTTGTCCCATTAAGACAGTCATTTGGAATTTCTTAAATGATACTGAGGGTTATGGAACAAAAAAGTCAAGTGGTAGACCCAAATAAATTTCACCAGCACTGAGCCAGAGGATGAACTGGTTTTCCATCAAGACACTGATTGATCCTTGACCCAAATTAAAGTTATTACTGGTGCCGACTAAAGCCCCATACTGTCTTCAAAGGCCTTCTTCACCACTTGTTCCCACTCACCTCGTCAAGCATGCCGCAACACATTTTTGAAGTGATCAACAATAATGGTGGAGCTACTCATTACTGAGTTCATGTTTAGAACTTTGATGTCTGTCTTGGAGGGGCTTACAGGGCTTACAGGGTTTTTTTTTGGAGGTGTGGTCCTAAACTTTTGATCAGGACTGTAGAAAAGAAGACATCCAGGTAAAAATGAATGGCTACTTTTGCCATGCTAATAGCTACAGTGTAGCTATTAATTGCGCTGTGCAACTATGCCAGTAGCAACCAATCTTTTTCACCAACCTAATTTTAAAAAATCTCTCTATTTATTGATTTATCAATCTTTTAGAATCAGAGTAATGTATTAATCCCTGAGGAAATGTGATCGCAATTGCTCCAAGTCAGTAATAACAGTAACTAAAGTAAATTAAATAATACAAAATATTCCAAAGTTACAAAATACCCAATCATGGTGGGCTGCCTAGACCAAAATTGCCAGGGTCAATTATTTGCCCCAGCCCTGAGTAGACCAATGTGCACTTTATAACTACTGTATTTTACAATGCTGCCCCCTTGTGACCAAAGTCTATAACTTTTGGTGAACTTTAACAGTAAACTTGAAACAGCAAAGTCCTTCCATCAAATGATGGATTTGATGGTGATGTCTTAAAACTACATAAATAATACCTGAGATAAACATGAACAACTGACATATTACACAGTCATTATTTATCCATCCATCCATCCATCCATCTTCTGCCGCTTATCCGGGGCCGGGTCGCGGGGGCAGCAGCCCAAGCAGAGAAGCCCAGACCTCCCTCTCCCCAGCCACCTCCTCCAGCTTATCCGGGGGAACACCAAGGCGTTCCCAGGCCAGCCGAGAGATATAATCTCTCCAGCGTGTCCTGGGTCTGCCCCGGGGCCTCCTCCCGGTGGGACATGCCCGGAACACCTCACCCAGGAGGCGCCCAGGAGGCATCCTTATCAGATGCCCGAACCACCTTAACTGGCTCCTTTCGATGCGGAGGAGTAGCGGCTCTACTCTGAGCTCCTCCCGGATGGCCGAACTTCTCACCCTATCCCTAAGGGAGAGTCCGGCCACCCTTCGGAGG